>JAEQML010062785.1:0-23923 GCA_016904865.1 Pissodes strobi | reverse complement strand
ATAATTGGCTGGTGGAGGTTTTTCTCAATAGAACTGCAAACAGTTGCAAACGTTTGCTCCCAATGATTTTTCAGTGGACACGCACCTTAAGAGCCTTGGTGAATCTACTAACATTTTTCTCCCCAGACTGGGCGAATATCCTAGCTATAAATGATAAAGGATCATTCTAGAGATATCAGCTCAGATTTCAACGATTAGCTGAGTACCCTCCCGCACTAAGGGACCTCAATACCTGCTGGCGCTGTCTGGCTAACTAATATCAAACTCTTCAGTTTTAAATGTATTGTCACAAGTGTGGAACAACAAATTTTCGCAGGGGGGCAGTAATTTAATTTTTATAATATTAATAAATGTGGCGCAGCATGTTTCGGTTTTTGGAATTGTAATCGAGGTTTTATCTGCTATGCTCTCTTCTCTGGTGAATTCCAGGCTGAGTATGGCACGTTTTCTCTCTAATTAATAAAGTAGGTATATTACAAATTTGTGGTTTGCTTTACATACCACACCTTATTTCTCAAATTTCCCTAATTTTGTTCAAGTCGGGCGCATTCTGAGTAGTAAACTTGTGCAAGGTACAGTTATAACACAACGCAGGTATGTATTGTTTTTTTTTAAAATCTTTTTTGACGTTCATTGGCAAAATAAAGACAAAGCGCAACTTATCTCATTCAACCTTGTTGAACGAACGCTGGTACACTAACTAAACTAAAATTGATGAAATTATATACCTAAAAGTCAAATTTTGCTACTGAATCCCGTAAAATTAAAGTTGTGTAATGTGATTGAGTTTGGAACAGGAAAAACTCTTTTATTTGTGGGTTTATGGTAAAAAAGGTATTCTTCATAAAAACACCTGCTTATTCTGAAACGCCAGTACATCGCAAAGTTCAACTTTGCGCACTCATTTTGTTTCGCATAATTGCAATGTTTATACTCGCTTTTTCAATATTTTGATGCTTTCTGCATACAATAATAAGATTTCAACTTTTCTAGGGTGTTGCGCGTAAAACCGTTTTAAATGTGTTAGCGAGATATAATGAATAAGATGATACCTACCCTTAAGGATGCGGCCAGCGCAACATGTATGCTCCGACTTGCTCGTCGGCGTGGGAGTGGGTCAATTACTTACTTTTGACCAGGGCGCCACCAATTTGAAGTATCCAAATCCGCAGATCCAAACAGGAAGATCCTCGGTCTTAAGAATCCATAAGGGCGATCCAAATTGACGATTATCCGCTGCGCAAGGGCGTTTTAAAATCAACTACTATCAACTACACTGGTTGGATTGAGACATTTCAGAGCAAATACATGGCGGTCACGTTCGTGCAGGTTTAAATTTACTGGCGTTCGTTATGTTAGACGGACAACACGTTGTCGTCTAACATAATAAACAAGATGATATAAATATATAACAAAAGGTAAAATATCTCAATTGGAAACACTTAATAACTTGAAATATGCTCACAAATATTGAACTAGATCATATCAGATGTAACAGTATGACGTAATAAATGATTACAGAAGATCAAAAAAATAATTCCAACTAATTAAAAATAAGCGCAATATGCATAAAATATATATCGTCACATCAACTAATAATTTAAAGTTATCAGGATAATACTCATTACTATTAACTCCGTTGCGCGTGTACCATGGTATACGTGTCGCAGTTGTACATGAATAAACCTTAAAATTTCAGTTTATAAAATATCGTTATGTAAAATTATTTTAACTGAATAATCAACAAATCAGAACGACAATGTTTATCATTTACCACAATATGAATTAAATTGTAAGAATGTTCAAATAAAGCATAAAAAAAACTATGAGCATTAATTGGATCACACTAGTAAATATCGCAGTTATTTATATACGCATTGGTAAGCTTTGCTTACACCTAATAAGTTCCAACAAAAATTATATCAATACTTCGCAGAAAGAAATAATGCATTCACTTACTGCAATTTCAAGCAGCTCCTCTTTCAGAACACTCCCAATTCAATGAATATTAAAAAAATAATAATGAGAGTATTTAAAAATAATAATATTAGTCGTCTTGCCAAAATGCGAAGGTCATAATATAACCAATATCATATCACCCTACAGGTGATAGACATCAAATACTCAGAAAACTGACTAATAATATAACCACTGTCTGCTCTTTTAAGAGTTTAGACCCCCAGCAAGAACAAAGCTTGTCCCTACATGTCATTAATATTAAATCTAAATTTACTAAGCTTATGTACGACTTTACAAGTTCCTATAAGCAAAATTTAAAGCAGAAATGAAATTTATCAAATATTATATACAGTTTTATACATTATTATATATTATATTATTTAACATTATACCCTATTATACACTACGGGTGCCCATAAGACAATAGTATATTGTGTAACTAGGAGGAAAAGCAAAACATTCCTGGACGACTGTGGTAGTTGCTGGATGAGGCGCAGCCGAGGCCAGCCACAAAGGAGTCCAGGAATGTGCTTTTCCTACGAGTTTAACATACTATTTTTTATCCGATCGAAATTAATTAGAATACGCAGTTATATAAATAGAGCCAAATATTACTCTAAATAAAAACGGTGTTTTAAATTTAAACTCAACATAATATCAAGTTTTGAATCGAGCGAGCTTGAAGAGTATTACGTAGCTACGGAAACCACAACTAAATGTTACTTTTGATAGTATAGACGTCAGATCTGACAAACAAGGCGTTTGAATATGACAGAAATGTTACATTCCCGGACTGTTATTTTCTATTCTTGTACAGTTATTGCATGTTGCCAAGCAACGAATACAATATACTGGAATCATGACTTTTGCGGTGAGAAAACACCTCGGAAAGGTGTCGTTTTCGTCCGATCGGATAAAAAGAAAAAGCTATGAGTGTTCGACTACAATATGATACGAGAACGGTGTATCATGAACTATCATTCAATAGGCTTATTTTCCCCAGAATATTACTTGTTGTAAAAATAATGAGTATAAATAAATCATTCTTTGCCTGTTCCAGGCCTAAATTATCTTTTGTTTGATGATATTGCAGATATAGGTGCAAGAATTAATAAATTTTCAAAAGTAACACTCTCTATATAGCAATATTGTGCAGTATTTCAATCCCCTCTGTGACCCGTTAAAAAAAAACTATAATGAAATTACTTTTACTCTGATAAAATAAATACCCTCTGTACAGAAGATAAATGAGTATGTACAAAATATAAGATATGTATATTTATTTACCTAACTACGTAGGGTTTTTCGATGGAAATGACGAATTGGGGAGCAAACGCTCTCTTCTACATACATTCCTCGAAGAAGGAAACCGCAAGTTAAAAGTGCCGAGTATAGTGATCGCAATAAGAGGTCACAAACATATGAAATAATGGTTGAAAAATACAAGGAAATTGATGAAGCGGCAAACAAGGAGATGGTTACCAAAAAAATTAACTCGTTACGCACTGTGTACAAAAAAGAACGCGCCAAAATAATGAAATCCACTAAAAGTGGTGCTGGTGAAGATGATATCTACAAACCCACGTTATGGTATTTCGATTTGCTTTAGTTTCTTAGTGACCAAGATCAAGTAAGACAGTCGACAAACACTATCGATGATGAGGCACATCAAGAGGAAAGTGAAAAAGAGGTAAGTGATCCTAGTTATTAATAATAAAAGTAAATTATACAAATAATATGTATTGAAAGCATTTTAATAATATTTATTTATTTCTCTCTTTTTTTTATTACATCTAATACAAACTATGACCTACTGAAAAACTAAACTATCTTGCCAGGGGACTGAGCCCTCATTGATAAAATAGTCACAGAACTTTTCTCTAACTCTTTTTGCATCATTCAAAACTTGGCCTCTTCTTCCTCTTTAAAGGTCATGCATTAAATTAGGATCACACCTGCCTCCTAAGGCAAGAGAATAATATGCAGTAATATTTTCTCTATCCATACGTTCTGGAGGTGTGTAATTTTGTGGAGATTTTTTTCGAAGAAAATTATGTAATGCACAACATGTTAACACAACCTTGTCAATGTTTTCTATATTCAAATTTATAGCAGTGTGGAAAACTCTAAATCGTGATGCTAAAATGCCGAAAGTATTTTCAATAGTTCGTCGGGCTCTGGATAACCGGTAGTTAAAAATTCTTCGTTCTTTATTGAGTGTTTCCCTACTATATGGCTTGATAAGATCGGGTGGCATTGCAATAAACGTATATCCAAGAATTTCGTTAGAATTGGGCATAGATTCTGGATTAGGAAGTTTCAGATCATTATTGATTAGTTTTTCATAAAATGCGGTATTAGCAATTACTCCACCATCAGAGATTCTACCATTTGTGCCAATATCGCAGTAGATAAACTCACAATTCGCATTAGCTATTGCCATAAGAACTATGCTATGCGTCTTTGTGTAGTTAAAGTAGTATGATCCGCTTCCTTTGGGAGGGTCAATTCTGATATGTTTGCCGTCAATACTGCCCAAGCAATGCGGAAATTGCCATTTTTGTTGAAAGTCGGCTGCTATTTGTAACCACTTCTGTTCGCTTTTTGGACAACTAAAACAAATGAAGCGGCATCAAAAATTAATAAAGCAGACGAAGTTATGTCTAAAATTAGAATTGGAATCTTTGCAGGAAGATTCACACGACCGATTTGGAAAACATGTCGCGGATAGACTTAGAGCACTTCATCCGGATTAACTTAAGTTTGCAATGAAACTGATCTCGGATGTCTTATTTGAGGCAGATATATTGTCCTTAAATAGATATTCCAAAATTATGACTGAAGACCGACACCTTTTCCCCCAAGAGTCTCAACGAGAAACCAGACAGCAACACTTTAACCAATATGCACCACCTTGTATCACCAATACCGAAGCAAATGGGCAAACTCCAAGTCAGAGATGGAATGAAGGGTATTACGCGGGGAATCAAGGATTTTCCTGCTACCGCAGCAGAAATCGGCCAAAAACAGCATGCGAAACAGCTACAACTAATTCATGATCAGAATAAGACCACACCGGCGGAACCAGATGACACAAATTTTACTTCTGCCAATATTGAACACAATCCGGGCGGCCAAAAACAGCATGACCAACAGCTACAACTAATTCATGATAAGAATAAGCCCACACCGGCGGAACCAGCTAACACAAATTTTACTTTTTCTAATATTGCACAGAATCCGTGTTTCACGTCCTTCCATAATCAGCAGCAAACAATACATAGGAGCATCTGTTTGCCGGCATCATCAGCTACTCAATTTACACAACAGACAAATCCAGAAGAACATCACTCACTAATTGAGATTGGCCAGCAGCAAGTACCTTCAAAGCAGGTATTAGACGACCAAACCCTATTTTCAGAAGGGGGCACAGATCCTAATTCCAAAAATATTGTTCAGTGTATTGTAAAATTTAACCCCAATGAGGGTGTTTTATAAATAAATAAGAAACGTTATTACTAAATTAATTACCTATAGGTAGTAGTACCTATTCTAAACTAATTACCTATAGTAGTAGCACCTATTTATTAAAGAAGTTTCGTTTTTTTTTTACTTTTCGTTTTCAATAATGTTAAATTTTATTTGTATTTTTTTACTTTTCCTTTTTAATAATGTTAAGTTTTAGTTTCTTTCTAATAAACATATTTTTTAAAACTCGCCTGTAGATTGTCTTTTTTTAAAACCTGGTAGATAGCGTCATAAGTTTCAGGTATTATTTGACTCAGTGATTGCTTGGACATGATGGTGGTAAATTCCAAGTCTTTGTAGCTTCTTCCTGTTGCAAGAAATCTTAACGTAGCACTAAGTCGTTCATGAGGAGAAATGGCTTTTCTCATGCAGGTGTTTTGCCTTTTAATGTACGGAGTAACAGATTTTAACAAATGGTTGTAAGTTTCAGTGTCCATCCTCAGGTAATTACGCCAATCATCTGGTTCAAGTTCACGTAATAATCTGACATGAGAACATTTCTGTCTTTTTAATAGCCATTTCCTAGACCATCTAAGTCTTCGATTTTGTTTCTTTCTGGTTTTTACTACAACGCAAATAGCATAGAGCGACCAAAGAAGTGACTGACTGAATGATGACTGAAAACGTCGCGAAACTAAAATTGGACCAATTACTTAGAAACATGTGAACGCGCTAATTTTTGTACGTTTTGTCGAACGATTTGTCTGTACGTTTTATCGTCCGATAAGACGTTGTGTCTAGACCGGCCTTTAAACCGGCCGTAGTTTCCTGCGGATCTTCCGCAACGTTACTTGCAAATTCTGGAGAGGGACTCACAGATACAAAACGATTGGGCGGCTGGAAATCGACAACGGTAGCAGAGGGATATATTGAAGAATCAACGAACTACAAGAAAGGGTTAAGTAACAAAATTTTAAACTGCAGTCACAAGAAACCTGACGAAATGCCCAGTTCATCAATTTAATTGAAATGCAAACTTATTCCATCTCAACAGCAAGCAGCGAACCATCTTCATCACCGTTCCCAAAAAATCAGTTACAATCGGCCATAAACCTTCAACAAGCAACTAGCTGTACTTTTAACATTAGTATTGTTAATAATAATATATAATATTTTTTCTGTATGTGTGTTGAAATAAAAAACTTTTCTGTATTTGTGTTAAAATAAAATGTTTCATTATTTATTTTAGATTTCTACTTTTCTAGGGTACTCGTAGAAAAAGCATTGTTCCTAACACTTGCGCAAAGTGTCTTTCCCGCACTTAAAGCATATCCATCTAACTGCTTTAGCGTGCGAAAAGTATCACTTTGCCCACTTGTTAGGAAAATAACTATTCTGTAATGTTTTACAGCTGTAATTATATTGGAAAACAAGCGCAAAGCTACCGATATTGCTAGGGTACAATTTTGTGGTAGGTTTGTGCACAATAAATACTCTTAAAAAAACTCCAGCTTCTTAAAATTTCCATGCCAGTAATTATCAAAAAACAAAAAAAAAAAAATTAAAAAAAATAAATCTGAAACTTTGACACTAAAACCGAAGTCGAAAAGAGATCTTTAAATATTTGTTAGGTTAATATGATAGATACTTATCTTCTAGAGCTTAGGGTGGGGCAACTGCCCCCCTGCCCCCCTTCCCGACGCCCTTGTCTTTGTTCTTTTCCTGAATACTTACATTCACGGATGGTTTTAAAAAGTCTCATTTGCTATATTTACTGGAAAGAAAAATATAAGTCGCTACACATTAAAAGCAGTCAGTTATATATTTTTTTGTTAATCTCCTTCCCCCGTATTTCTAAATGCAATTAAATTAAATACTACAAAACGCTTAACAAGCGGGATAATAATAATTATATCAAAGACACACACGTATCAAAAGCGAGTAGATTTGACGTCGTCAGGTGTCACGTGACCCCCACGTGTCACCGACCCAAAACAAAGGACGATCGACGGGAGGACCGTCCCCGATTTTCCGAATCGGTTCACCTTGTGACGTGACCATGGCGACCGATCTCCTTTGTTCTTCGAAGGGGGCCTTTAATCTGCAGTATAATAATTAAAATCAATTACTTTTTATCTAAAATATCTATAGTGGAAACACAAATTTCTTTGACGGCGTTCTAAATTAGGGAATATTGTTTCTAGTTTTGATAAAACTTCTTGGAGCTCTATACCCGAAATTATTTTAAATTATATCAAAAAAGGTTAGAGACGAGAAAAATCAAATTCGTATTCTTCATTTTGAGTATATCAGTAATTCGACATAATATGTTAGAATAACATAATATGTTAAAATTCCATTTTATATTTCATTTCGAGTACAGGTAATGCAAACTAGGAAGAACCCTGAGATGCGCATATGAAAGAAAAGGAGAGTCAGTGTACGACAGAGATAGCGAAGACCAGATTTTTAGTAAAGTACACTCCGCGTAGAAAATAGAAGCGGAATTCATATACGGCCGACGGGAGAGGTACTAGCAAAGTATATGTAAACTAGTAGCTCCACTCCCCCAAATATTTTCTGTCAGCCGCCGAAAATCCGCAGATTGTTGGCAGCATGTGGAGCGTTTTAGTTTAATCAGTCGTTCGTATGTAGGCAGAGTGTCCAGAACAGAGTCGGATTTGTGAAAATAATTAATGTTATTTCTATTTTAATATTTTATTCGGACTTCGGTGGAAATATATACGAAGCAATGAAAAATACAAAGGCAAATAGGAAATAGTTATTTACGTTAAAAGCTGCGAAAGTTTACTTTTAGGTGCGAGGTGTGTTTAAATAGCCGAGGCGAAGCGTAGCGTAGCCGAGGCTATTTAAAAAACTCCAAGCACCTGAAAGGGCTTTCGCAGCGTGTAATGTATTAAACTTTTCATTCTCCCCTCTCGATTTCTTAAAATAAACATATTCAAATTTGATGCTGAAAATCCCCAATCCATTGTAATAAAATTGATATAAGGCGGCTTATTTTTATAAAAATACCAGTATCACATAGTTGCTTGTTAACGTTACTAAGGTAACATTCATGTCAATTAAAAATTATTAGTTTGACATTTATCAAATAATAATATTATTGAATAGTTAAGTTGATAACTTTGGTATTTAGCGAGAGTTTAACAAAATATGAGTTCTATTGAAGCATCGAGAAATTAATAATTATTCTCGTTGTATTGAAGATGCAGCGAATATTGCGTGCAGTTGTAGTTCGTTACCAGATAAATCTAAAAATCGGTACAATCAAGTCTATGAAAATTTCGTTAAATGGTGTACAACTACAGATGTGTCCCTAATAACGTAAGACGCATTATCGGCAGTGCCGCCGTTGCTTTTGGACAAGATTTCAATCAACATTTGCCATTAAATATTTCAGGTTCATATAACAATTGTAAATTTACATTTAATTTTTATTCTAAATAACGTTTGACATTGACAACGTTGACTTGACATTTTTATTTTTTTCGTCACCCAGGGCACGAAAGTTTTTCGTACTTAGCAACCTATCACCTAGCATGTTTTACATTCGCTTTCGCTTGACCTTTTAAAACAGAAAATTATAATTTCGTAGAGGGGAGAATGAAAAATCTATAGTCGGATTAGATATGTTAATAAAATTAGGTGAAGGAGGCGACAAGACCGGAAAAATCGTCTAGGTGTCAGATTTTTTTTTATAAGTACATATTATATAACGATAATGGAATGCTTTGTAAATATTATATATATTTTGGCACTGTGAAACTAACCCAAAGTTTAATCCACTACTAACCCAAACTAACCAAATCTACTAAAATGGATTATAACGTATCAGAACCGCTTCAAATGATTAAAATAAGTGAAGCTAACCGAAAGTTAAATCGACGACTGACCCAAACTAACCAAATCTATCAAAATTGATTATAACGTATCGGAACCGGTTCAAATAAGTAAAATAAGTTGAGACTAAGTGAAACTAACCCAAAGTTGATTCGACGACAAACTCAAACTAACCAAATTTATTAAAATTGATTATAACTTATCGGAACCGGTTCAAAAAACTAAAATAAGTTGATACTAAGTGAAACTAGCCGAAAGTTGTTTGGACCACTAACCCAAACTAACCCAAAGTTGATCCGACGACTAACCCAAGCTAACTAAATTTACTCAAATTGATTATAAGGTATCGGAACCGTTTCAAATAACTAAAATAAGTTGAGACTAAATGAAACTAGACGAAAGTTGTTTGGATGACTAACCCAAATTAACCAAATCCATTAAAATTGATTATAACGTATCAGAACCGATTCAAATGATTAAAATAAGTTGAGACAAAGTGAAACTAATCAAAAGTTGAATCGACGATTAACCCAAACTAGCCATATCTATTGAAATTGATTATAACGTATCGGAACCGCTTTAAATGACTAAAATAAGTTGAGAATAAGTGAAAGTAAGCGAAAGTTGAATCGACGACTAACCCAAACTAACCACATCTATTAGAATTGATAATGACGTCGGTATTGTAACCGTTTCAAATGGCTAAAATAAGTTAAGAATAAGTGAAACTAACCGAAAGTTAATTGAACACTAACCCAAATTAACCAAATGTATTAAAATTGATTATAACGTATCGGAACTGCTTCAAATGGCTAAAATAAGTTGAGAATAAGTGAAGCTAACCGAAAGTTGATTGGACTACTAACCCAAACCAACCACATCTATTAAAATTGAATATAACGTAACGGAATCGGTTCAAATGATTAAAATAAGTTGAGACTATGTGAAACTAACCGAAAGTTCAATCGACGACTAACCCAAACTAACCAAACCTATTAAAATTGATTATAACGTATCCGAACCGGTTGAAATGACTAAAATAAGTTGAAACTACGTGTAGTTTAACGCAAGTTGATTGGATGACTAATCCAAAGTAGCCAAATCTATTAAAATTGTTTATAACGTATCGGAACCGGTTCAAATATATAAAATAAGTTAAGGCTAAGAGAAACTAACCGAAAGTTGATTTGGTGACTAACCCAACTAATAACATCTATTAAAATTGATTATAACGTCTTAGAACCGGTTCAAATGATTGAAATAGGTTGAGACTAAGTGAAACTAACCGAAAGTTGAATCGACGATTAACCCGAACTAACCAACCTAATCCGGTTAGTCGTTCAATCAACTTTTGGTTAGCTTCACTTAGTTTCAACCTATTTTAGTCATTAGAACCGGTTCAGACACTTTATAATCAATTTTAGTAGATTTGGTTACTTTGGTCTAGTCGTCGATTCAATTTTCGGATAGTTTCACTTTTTCTCAACTTATTTCAATCATTTAAAGCGGTTCCAATATGTTATAATCAATATTAATAAATTTGGTTAGTTTGGGTTAGTCGTCGATCCAACTTTCGGTTAGTCTCACTTATTCTTAAGTTATTTTAGTCATTTAATGCGGTCCGATACATTATAATCAATTTTAATAGATTTGGTTAGTTTAGGTTAGTCCTCGATTTAACTTGCGGTTTGTGTCACTTAGTCTTAACTATTTCAATCAGTTGAACCGATTCCGATGCGTTATAATCAATTTTAATAGATTTGGTTAGTTTGGGTTAGTTGTCGATTCAACTTTCGTTTAGTTTCACTTATTCCCAACTTATTTTAGTCATTTAATGCGGTTCCGATACGTTATAAATAATTTTAATAGATTTTTTTTAGTTTAAGTTAGTTTTCCAATAAACTTTCGGTTAGTTTCACTTAGTCTCAAATTCTTTTAGTCATCCGATACGTTATAATCAATTTTGATAGATTTGGTTGGTTTGGGTTAGTAGTTCAATCAACTCTCGGTTAGCTACACTTATTCTCAACTTATTTTAGTCATTTCAAGTTTTTCAGAATACATTAAAATCAATTTTAAGAGATTTGGTTAGTTTGGGTTATTCGTCAACAACTTTCGGTTAGTTTCATTTAGTCTCAACTTATTTTAATTATTTGAATCTGTTCCGATACGTTATAATCAATTTTAATAGATTTAGTTAGTTTGGGTTAGTCCTCCAATCAACTTTCGGTTAGTTTCAGTTAGTATCAACTTATTTTAGTAATTTGAACCCGTTACGATACGTTATAATCAATTTGAATAGATTTTGTTAGTTTTGGTTAATCGTCGAATCAAGTTTTGGTTAGTTTCACTTAGTCTCAGCTTATTGTAGTCATTTGAACCGGTGCCGGTGCCGATACGGTACAATGAATTTTGATAGATTTGGTTAGTTTTGGTTAGTCGTCCAGTCAACGATACAAAAATGCCGTAACGCGAGACGAAAACATGAACCATGTCATAACGTGGCCTTGAAAAATCACTTTCATGAAACCAAAGAAGTGTAGTAAAAATGAGATTCCGAAGTATTATATTATTATATATTTTTAAATAGATTTTAGGTAATTCCACTATTATTGATATCTTTGAAACGGTCAAAGCTACAAAGTTGATTAAATTAGAAAGTTGCCATTATTGATGCCTTTTCAAGATCGATTTGCAGTGTTGTTAAATTTTTGTTAGATTCTGAGATAGCAACAGTGGTATCAACTAAAAATGACAAACGTATAGCAAATTTTTTTTCAATTTCCTTCTATGAAAATATTTTTACAACTTTGCTCAGTTTCACTTGATTTTTCACCCGGCCGGCATTCAGTAGGTCTTTCGGTACGAGTCCATAAAATCTCCTGAATACATCTCTGACTAGAGAAAGCCACGCGAATCAATCGGACACTTACGCAGCGCATCGGTCATCTCCAGTTGTCACTTGATATAAAAGAATGTGGCTGAATTACATCAAAGGATTTACCGCTGAGTGAACTTAATAGTTTACATATACTTCGGTACTAGTCCTGTAAACCTGTTTGCTATTTATGAAATAATTATGCTTTTATTGTTATGACATTTATGGTTGGGATATTAATAAGCCAAGTCGGCAATAAAATTAGGCGAGGATTGCGCATATTTACTGAGCATTTATTACTTCTCATCATTTAAAGAGAGGTATTTTACTGGCAGCACTTGGCTAGTAAAAAAATACTACAAAAAATTATTACAAATATTACATTTACATTCAAATAAAATTGAACAAGGTCAGAAAACATTTTCAATTATCATCATATATACTAATATCAAGAACTATATTAATAATATAACAGAATAAATATCACAAAATATTACATTATTACAAGGTTAAGGATAGGTAAGTATATTTATTACTTTCATGTTGGTATTTGTTCTATTCCCGACAGGGACCTCTCGCTTAAACTATGATCAGAGCTTTCGTCAGAACTGGTCTCATTGTTATCTAAATTTATTATTATACGCATCCCTGGTAATTGGCATTACTTTGAAACTATGAATTCTCGCTAGAGTTGGTACTTGTTTTTCTGTTTTATGGAAATCGCTATGACAATTTGAATTGATTATGACATGGAAAATACGTAACTGTACACGATTAGATATTTTTGGCTTCCTGCTTAATTCGTTTATTTGTGCTTACACTAATCTTGGCAGCGCACAGTGCAAAATTTTCAGGATTTTACTGGAAAAAAATATTTTGCGGTCTTTTCAATTGAAAATTAGTCAATTTTGCTTGCTAATGAGAAATTTTGATAAAACAACGTCGACCTTGCATCTAGATAATTTTAGGGCATATAATTTATCCTTAAAACTCAAAAAACAAGTAATTTATTTGCAAAAATTATATAATCAAGGAATTAATACTACTACTAATAATAATAATAGTCCCACAACCTTTAGGAAGTGTACGAAAATAATTTTTACAATTCTTGCACCCTAGAGGCCTATTTTGAATTAAAACTTGAAACATTTTTTATCAATTACACCGCGCAGATTAATAAATCTGCTGGAATGTATCGTTAGAAACTAAAGAATCATTAAGATACTTAAACTAACAACTATAAAATGAAAAAAATCACAAGTCTGTTTCACTATCACTACCCTCAGTTAAACTGGAATCAGTTGAAATTGACTTCGGTAACGTCAGAACTTCCGGCATGATACTTTGATGATTCGTTTTTGGCTTGGAGCGGCAACTAGCAATCAAGGGGTCTGAGGTAATCAGAAGACGGTGAAGTAAGTCTGTATTGGTGGCCACTCTGGAACATTTTCTAGTAAACAGTTCCCTCTATTTACGATTGTCTTTGTTTCTGGCTTCCTGGGCCTCAGAAAATTGGCTAATTGCCAACATAAATGTAGATATAATTTGTTTGCCGTGGCAGAGTATTTTATGTAAGGAGACAGGCATTGGGTACCATGAATACTCTTGGAGGTAAACATTTCTAGTATCCATAAGATACTTTTCGAAGTTATCAAGGTCTATTTGAGACCCACAATTAATTGTTTCTAGAACTACCCTGAGGCGGTGAACAAGTTCATATTTTATATTACATATTTCTGCTGATAATTTGACATTTCTAAAAATCTTTCGGGCAGTATTACCATCATTTGTGTTGCCTGATTGTCGCTTAGGCATGTCTACAAGTGAGCCCAGTCCACTCCTGAATCTTTCTTGTACTTCTTTTTTTTTAATTTATCTTTATTTTTATTTTCAGTTCCTCTTGCTTGCCAAGTTTTTAACTCTGTTCTGTAAGAAATAAGTAAAATACGCTCGTAAAACCTTATCCAGGAATGTAATGGAGATAAACCAAAAGTCAAAAATTTTTTATCAACGGGCTTTTCTGATATGTTTGGATTATTCATATCCTCTTGCAGAAACAATAAGTTAGTGTGGAGGAATTGGACGCCAAAGAATTACAGACTTTGGCATCTATTATACTTAAATCTTACTTACGGTTACAGAAACGACCAAATTTTCATTAGCATATATTTCTATTGGAGTACCTAAGTCTTGAAATTTGTTCCTCAATCTTTTCCACTTCTCTTTTTGTATTTTCGACAGTTTCTTTAGAAAATAAAAATTTTATAGGTCGGCAATATCTAGTAGATGAAGGTACTGGGTTTTGCCAAATTATCGATTTTGACTCTCCATCCTCTGCATATAGCTGTAACGGTACCATCAAAATGCTAAACATGCTTTCATCTGATGAATTTTGCTCTGTAAACTTTTGACGATATTTATGTTGATCTGCTGCATCACAACCCCATTTGATAGTTACATTAAAATTTTAGTTATTTTCGAATGGAAATGCTTCAAAAAGAACTTTTTGTCATACGCTCCCAAAAATAGCTATTTTACGGACTCATTTGAGTCCGTAAAATGCTTCTTTTTAGGCCTAGTCCCTAAAAGTCGTCATGGCAACTTTTACGGACTATTCCAAAATTCCTGAATATGTCTAAATGTCAAATTTCGAATGACATGACAAAATTGTCAAATAAACTGCTCGTCAAAAAAAACGACGCACCTAGTTTTTTGGACAATATTTGAAAGCTCGTTATTGGAAAACTACTCAACCGATTTTAAAAAACTTTGGAAATTCTGAATAGTTGATTCTTTGGCTCTTACGTCTAATTTTTGTAATAAGATATTTTGCACCTAACATATACTACAGGGTGTTAAAGAAAGAGATGTTTTTTTTACAAAATTTCAAGTTATCCCCATTCATCGGGTAGTTGAGATTAATAGTCGTAATACCTCTCTTTACTTACAGTTAGGTAATACCTCGGGACGTATTTGAGATTTAGTGGATATCTTGGCTAACTACGATTATATGGCAATTTTTCGAAAATTGTCGTTATTTTCCAGTTTAGTCCCAATAATGAACAAACTACGGAGGTATCCATGAATTGTGAACACGACGTCTTACGGTAGGTTATATGCTACCAGTTTATGTACGTTACGTGATCCATAAAACCAGAAAGTTCAGATTAAGGGATATGTTTTACACAAAATATTGCACGAATATTACTAAATGGTCCCTAGAATACCTAAGAATTGAAATGATAGGTGGGTACTTAAATAGGATCCTCTGTTAAAAAATGAATTCTTTTAATACCATTTTACTTTTTCAATCACCCTGCATATTCGAAGGTAATTTCGAGTGTAATTTGAACGGTTGTAAGAGGCAAAAACTCGTCTGCATATTTATGGTAACGTTACACGAAGTAATATCCTTATTTTACCATATTTTGACAGCTGACTGATTTATCACCAAAAATCAAAAACCGTTTCGAGAAAATACCCCATTCTTAATAATCCTTGGTATTAAGGTCGCATTTTAAGTTTACAAGTATAATTTTCTTTGGTTTGAATTTCTATTTTGAATTTTCAAAAAAAAAATTATTCTGTGTAAAACATATCCCATAATTTCAACTTTCTGGTTTACTGGATCACGTAACGTACATAAACTGGTAGCATATGACCTACCGTAAGACGCCGTGTTCACAATTCGTCGATACCTTCCGTAGTTTGCTCATTATTGGGACTAAACTGGAAAATATCGACGATTTTCGAAAAATTGCCATATAATCGTAGTTAGCCATGATATCCACTAAATCTCAAAAACGTCCCGAGGTGTTACCTAACTGTAAGTAAAGAGAGATAATACGACTATCAATCTCAACTACCCCATAAATGGGGATAACTTGAAGTTTTGTAAAAAAAACATCTCTTTCTTTAACACCTTGTAGTATATGTTAGGTGCAAATTATCTTATTCCAAAAATTAGACATAAGAACCAAAGAATCAACTATTCAGAATTTCGAAAGTTTTTTAAAATCGGTTCAGTAGGTTTCCAGTAACGAGCTTTCAAATATTGTCCAAAAAACTAGGTGCGTCGTTTTTTTTGACGAGCAGTTTAGTTGCTACGATATCAAATTTTAAGCTAACTTTGTCGTATATTATGATTTCAAAAATTATGATAAATTTGCAAATTTAGGCGTTCTGAAGAATTGCAAAAAGCGTATAAATAAAAATTAAATTTTGGGAGCGTATGACAAAAAATAGTGTTTTTCTTCAAACGTCAGTAAATCCGTCATTACTCGACTGTGTAGGCGGCCGTGAAGTTACGTTTTTCCCCCGCCGGAGGTTTACTTTTCACTTTTCCGCCGGCGGAGGTAAAAGTGTTGTCATAGCAACATAGATACAATACAAACAGACAACAAAATAAGCGTCAACAACTCAAGATTTATTAAACTACAATTTGTATTTATCACTCAATTTGTGACTGCATTTCTAAAAATCACTAATTTAGGAACAAATTGGTTATTATTTAATCGAACTTACTCAATAACTGCTTATCAATACGGAATTAAAACGCAATCGGAGACGCATCTTAAAAAAATAATTATTGTTGACAGTGTCCACTGACAGCTTTCACCGACACCGGTCTAAGCAAGGCCACCTACGACCTTGGTCTAAGCCGCCTTGCGAACCCATTTACCTTTAATAATAATTAGATATTATTACTATTAAAAAGAGAGGTTTTTGCATTAATTTGTCGACATTTGAAGAAAAAACAGCATATTTTATTTGGAGGAAAAGTTACTTTTCATGGCTTGCTCTCTATTACCAGCCTCACTCCGTTCGGCTGTTAAACACGAGCGCGCCATGAAAAGTATCACTTTTCCTCCATATAAAATAATATACTATTGTCACACGTACCTAAATGAAGTTTTTCAGGACTCATCTGCTATTCCAACAGCAACGATTCGTCCTGAAAAACTCGATTTTAGGTACTTGTAACAAAAATAACTATTTTCGGATTCATATAGTCGAAAAACTGTATGATTGAGAAGCGGCTGTAGTTTTATTTGAGCGAATGATTCTGTGATGGATATATCCGAGGGAAAATATTTTTCCTTGGCTAATTTCACTTTGTAATAGAGAGGGTAAAGTTTTCGATTAAAACTTCTTACCTGATTGCTGATTATATTGTATTGATGCGTAAAAAGCTGAGCGTCGACCAATATTGATAGAGCTTGATCCGCCGACAATTCTTCTGGTTTCTTATTATATAACTGAACAGCCTTCTTCAAGGTCGTTCCTCTTGAATGGGATGTAGCAAGATTTTTCACTGAGTCTCTTTTTCCTTCACTTCTGAGTTTAACCTCAGCAGCAGTCAATAGTTCTCTGGTACTTGTTGTTGATACAAGAACACTGTTTTTCTGTATACGAAAACCACATTTATCAAACTCGACTTTAGGTCTGACAGAAATCTTCTTCAATGCTTCTGATACCATATTAGAAAATCCAAAATCACCTTGAAGCAAAGTGGAATTTTTGGAAAGAAATACGTGGCTATTTCGTGACGCTTTTTTCCATTTTTCTTCAATTTTATGACAGAATGATCTGATTGATGTCTTGATGTTCCATAAAAGCTGCTTGTGAATATCGTCACCAAATCCAAATTTCGTCAATACGTATGTTTCGCCTTTCATACATTTCCCTAACTCACGATATGACGAACCACAATATGGCTATAGTCTTTTCTTATGCGTAATTTATTAAACATGTCTATCTCTTAAAAAAAAATGTTTCTTTTTCAATGTTGATAAGTAATATTTACATATTTGAGAGATCCCTTTAGGTATGTCGATCAACATAGCAAGGGGTGTAATGAGTTGAGACAATCGATTGTCACGCAATAAAACGCCGCAGGACCGTCGACTTTTTTGTCCAATCCGTCTCGCATCCCAATCCTGCCGGACCATTTAGCAAAAAAGGTCCATCTAAGGCAGCATCTCCAACGCAGCTGTTGCCGATTAGTCACGGTCGTCACGGACGTCGCGAAATCGCGTTACGTAAACGCGATCAAAGCTGACGCGTTGCGTCAATTTGTCGCTGTTGTCGTGTTTAGGGTGTCGCGGGGGATGCTGGAGGGTGCGGCCAGTGGCGTAAGCACTGTATAAGCTTCAAAATTTATTTTCCGTTATCCGATATTAGAGGAATAGCCGAAAATATAATTTGTTTTTTCCAAACGTCTTTCATTCGCTAATCAGACTTTTCAAAACCTAATAACTTGTGATAATCAAAAATACTTACTTTCTTATTAATTCTAATCAGAAGTTAACCCATATCCGAATCCAGTAAATTTTATATATTTACTCCAAAAATGTTTTCGTAGTTCTTATAGTTATGAAAATGTTATACTTTATGAAGTGTATTTAGGCATTGACATATCTATAACTAGTAAACGTTTCTTCTTCAAACGTCGGAAAAGCTTAGCTATTCTTCATTCAATGGAAGAAGTAAAAGTTCCACTTTATATTGATGAAATAGCTCAGCGGCAATTTATCTAATCAAATAACCGGGTATTTCTGACGGAATGATTTATGAAGTTCTTGATATTGACAATTATTAGGTCTTCTTCATCTTCTATATCGTCGATGGTGATTTTCGTTATTTCCTCTCGTCTGCAAGCACCAGCCAGTCCAAAAAACGTCACCAACTTAATCATCAATTTGTTTACATCTTCTTGACTACAAATTTTGAATTTTTTCAGATGAACTCCAATATTTTGTCTTTTCATAAAGGCTATTACTTTATGAAATTCATTAATATCTAAATCTTGTTTAACTTTACAAATACTTTTTACCATTGAATATCTGGACCATAACATGTTTGGTTTCCAAACTTTGGACATTTCCAAAAAACATGCTAAAAATACTTCCTCTTTTGTTGATTTTTATCTTTTTAGCATTACAACAATTAATAAAATAAGAGTATTGCTTCTCATATCTTTCTTTTGACTTCACGAGTAACAAATCCTAACTTGCTGCTAAATTTTCTTCAGGAACTTCTTCATCTGATGAATTTATTGTCGATGTCATAAAATTGAAACACCGATCAAAATTTACTGTAGATTGATATGTCAAGCAACGTCTGTTACACAAACAATCAGAACCTAATGTTTTTAATTGCTATAGCAACCATTATTAATATATAATTATATATTCAAATTTTCTAACTTTATGAAGAAACAAACTGTCACCAGCTACCTACATTTTTCTTTAAAATTATACTCACTGAGCACGGTGCGGTGCGGGAAAATGAAACTTTCCGAACTAAAGTGCGTGTGAAAAAAGACACTAAATACGCACGCTTAGAGAAAAAGTTACTTTAGGTTCTGGTTACTAAGGGTTCCGGCTTATACAAACTTTGTCTTGAAAAGGCATTAGGGGCTATCAATTTTTTGTCTTGTTATACAGAGTAATTACACAACATTTTTGTTATATTTTAAATTATTCGGTGAAAATTACTTTTTATAAAATGTGTTGCGATTACCTGCAAACTCATTGGCAGATATCAATATCACTCCTTCTACTAATTCGAGGTGCTAGATAAGAAAAACATTAAGGCTCTCGTTTTTCATTTCACACATACACAAACCTGAATTGAAAAGTTTTGCGTTGTATCTTGAAAAATGAATAAATATGAAAATTGTGAAAAACCTTGTGGAAATTCGGTTAAGTTAGTTCATAATAATAATAGTTTTTCAAATTTTCGACACCGGTATATACCTGTTAGCAAATTTTCAGTTATGAAAAGAAGTAGTTTCTGTTTAAAAATAAAAATTATAATATTTAACGTTTTTTCAATTTTGTTTGTACGCTCTGTATAATAAACAAAACACTGATAGCAGCTGATTAGTTTTCGGAAAAAGAAAAGGTTTTTATAAAGACTAAAATTTTTTTCGAAATATACAAAAACAACAAAACTCGGACTAGTAAAAAGCATCTTTTAAAATATGCTCAATTTAAGCCAGGTTTTTCAATTAACCTCTACACGCAGTAACTTCGTTATTTTAAATACTTTATATTGTAACAGTCCGATTTTGCCAGTGTCAAATATTTTGAATTTCATCTATACGCCGCATTTAGGAAAAAAGATGCTGTATTTTGAACTCATCGGGTTATTAATTCTAAATTTATTGATTCGATTTGCTGATAATACGCTTGAAATTGCCGCCTTTCTTAATGTAAATTAACTCTATTCTAAGTATGGGTTAACGATATATTTGTATTAGTATTTATAACACGTTGTGACTATATTTATTTTAGTTGAATAGCGAAGCACATTGTTATTAGGATAGCTTGGCTTGATTTATATTACATTACCGTAGAACGGCCAGCGAACCGATTTATACTTTTAAGAATTCTGTTAATAAAATCCACCTTTACGCTGCATTAGACTCGTCGATTCATATCTTATTGTCGGTTTGAATATTTCATAACTTTTTGGAACCCCTTGGTTGCCGGACTCCAATCACCGGCCGATCATTTCTGAGATCGTTAGATCATTTGGGACCTTTTATCTTTCCACCCGGCTGCTGCACTTTTTATAACATTCGGTTGTTAGTCCCGAGTAATAGGAATGTACTATTTCTTATAAATGCCAGCTGTCGATTTAAATTTTTAAAAGCTTATCGTTTTGTTAGGGAATATTCTCTGGTATTTCTTGAATCACTTGATTTCATGCATTAATTGTGGCTTCTTCTGTCATGTTATCCTCATAATAAACGAGAACTCAGTCATTTATTATCTTAGAATTATTCCCTGTATCGAAATCACTCGGCATGTTTCAGCCCATTACTATTTCTTGCTGTTCTGACGTAGTTTTTTTAATCTCGTAGAAGAAGAAAGGCAAATTGACGGAAACGAATCGAGAGTTCTTCTAGTTAGACCGTTCGGCGAGAAGAGAAGCTGTCTGTTTGAGTGCAGTCAGAGACTACACATTTAGTTTTGTGATTTAATTCCACCCAATTTTTGGGGATATACTGTGGTATCTCTTTGTGTTTTGACACTACCGATTTTTCGGGATATAAATATTGTACTAGAGGCTTTCCACGTTCGTCGTATACGTATAAGACCGAGACCGTCGAATCTCCCGTCACCCACCACACACTAACGAGGGTTTTACTAGCAGGCTAGAAGCAGGTTTTACTACCGGGCCACCACTTCAAATACCAGGCTACCACTTGTTCTACCAGGCTACCACTTTTACTAGCGGGCTGCCAGTTCGCTTACGTGACTACAAGTCCTGTCTCCGGGCCCCTTTTATTGGCGAGCCATCTGCTAGCTTCACCCCAGGGCCAGTGCCCTAGCAGTACCAACAGGTGCCCGGCACCTTTACCAGAGTTCGGCGGGTCCAAGTGGTATCGTACAGAAGCTTAAGTTTATTTGCTCGTTTATTATTATTAGTCGCTCTGAATTGTTTTCTCTTTTTAATATAAATCAAGCGTTGACAGTCGGGCTTTAAAATAGTTTCAATAGTTTTATTTTTTCATTCATTTATCAAGTAATATAACCGCTCTGAACTTTCTCTCTTTATAATATAAGTCAAGCATTGACAGCCAAGCTTTCAATAGTTTATTCTAATTTTATTCTTTTTACTAATTTATCGAGTCATTAGAATTAATTATTGTGGCCGTTGATTGCTATATATTATTATGGCTACATTTAAAATTGGTGCAGCTATTAGTGCACGCATACCTAGATGTAGTTAGCTTAGTTAATATCAAAGTGATCACTTCGGTTTGTAGTATTTAGTGCATTTAGTTGTAAGGCATACAGTACCGAATATTAACAACAGAATTGGCCTCCGTACAATCACCATATTGTACCAATTATTAGTTAAATTTAATAGTCATTTGACATTCTTTTGTCTTTAACTTGCCATTTTTACTGTAGGATTGTTGTTGAATTAAAAAAAAAGAACTTAAAAGCAAATATATTGTTCCTTAAATTTTAGATTGTGTTTTCTTATTTTCGTGTTAGGTTAAGGTTGAGTTAGTTGATTTAATACGTGGGCCTAGCCACCCTGCACAACACGAGCGGAGCTTTTTCAGTTTAGTTGGACAGAACTGGTGGTGCTCTAACGACCCCACTACGGGGGCCGGGCAGTTGCCCAATACGACTTTCCGGGGCTAGGTTTCCATTTAATTAAAAATCTTTACTTTTGACTTCAAGAAGAAAAACGTGTTACAATATTCAGCGTAAAATTCTTAGCCTAATTGATGAAATAGGTGTACGTAAAATTATTGATTTAGGAAGGAAAAGTAAATGAATGGCGAAATTTTGGACCCTTTGGATAGGTACAAAAAGGATCTCTAGTTGACACCATCGAATAAGTTAGGAAAGTGCAAATGCAAATTATTTTTCTATATTCGTTTTCTCTCTGTGCCTACCGGAAGTGTCCGAAAGGTCGATAGTCATTTGCTTCTAGCTCTTACGCTATTAAGTGTAGAATATCAATTTCAAAAATATAAAACATACTTGGAGTTCAATTTAAAACAACTGTGTGTAGGGGAAAATATTTAAAATACAGATCTTTTAAAACCGCGTAGTATCACTTCTTCGATTGATATGTTTAGCGGTTTCGAAGATAATTAAGCGTTTCGATTTACATTTTTCTAATCCATTGTAACAAATATAAATAAAAATAATTGGCTCATTAAGAAAATAAATGCTAAAGTAGAACGGGCAAATTGTCGAAGTTTATTTAAATCAACACAGAATTTAAAAAAAAATACAAGTTTTGTGTATACGCAACATCAAAGATTTAGTAAAGATCATTGTGTGGAACCCATATTAAAATTAAACTTGTCCTCTTATACAATATTCAAAAAAAGCGTGTTACATCAAATTATATAGCGCTTCTTATTTGAAAATAATATTATATTGTTGCATTATCTGATTTCAATTTTTGAAAACGTTACCCTTTGACTTCTAGGAGTTCACGAGTTAGTAGTGGCCCACCCTGTATATGCAAAATTAAGAGTGAAATAGTTCATACGCATCTATCTCCCTGACACAAGAATATTATTACGGTCGACAGAAATCCCTTTCATTGCTGACAATAAATGTAGGTTGACACTCAATACGGTGTGTTATCAGTTATCTACGAGGGCCAGATCAGGATACACTATGTACATTACAAAAACACCCCGAAAGTGTCGTTTATCCCAAAACCAGGCGTGAAATGGAGGAACACGTGATAGCAGGATCAAAAGGCCCGTTTAGCACAAACAGGTGATTAAAACCAGTGGTGGAGAAGTCGCTTTTTGTTACCACACATTTCAACTTTATACCCTTTAAATATACATTAAATTGCTGCCTATCGACAACAAGAAGTTACTCGTGTCAACCTGTGTCTATAGCATGCTACCATCGAGCATATATATGTATATTCATATTGTTTTATCAAATATATGCTTGGGGAAAAGCTATTATGCTCTTCATTATAATTATACGTATAGAGATGGGATAGAGGCGTAACTAGAAATTTTGGTCCCCCTGCAACTCCTAATACTTTGGAATATAAAATTAATTTTATTTTTATTTTATTTTGTTATTTTTTTGTCATCAAATACTGCCCTTTAAACTTACAGAAGGCTGAATGTATGGTAATCCTAGTAAATACGTACTACATGTTTGTCAACTCAATTAGACAATAAAAAATATAACGTTGTTTATTACGCTAATGATCATCTTAAATCTGTCGAGTAATACCTAA
>JAEQML010062784.1:0-23923 GCA_016904865.1 Pissodes strobi | reverse complement strand
CACTCATTTTTTGAAGTGAAATTTCTTTAGGCGCTATATCTGGACAGCAAGCTGGTGAACGTGAAAATATAACGCCAAAAGCGTGTAATGGAACTAGCGAGGGCGATATAGTGTTGGTAAAGGCAGAAGGCGATAGTTGTGCGTCGTATACCTAAAATATTTTGCAGACTAGTAGAGAAGGAGATATAGCGTTGGTAAAAACATAAGGAGATAGTTGGACGGTGATACGGCGAAGCGAATTTTGTCCCGGACCGGCCGATCCAAATTTCAAACCAAGCATAGAATTTATTATCGTCTCTTTCAAGTCGTCCGTGCCGAACCATCCTACCTTTCTCTGACAAGAAGTGTTCATGTCAGCGAATTTGCATGAAATAAAATATTATCGAAGTGAAACTTCGGTTTTGTTTTGTGTGATTGAAGATTCACTTTTGGTGTGTGTGTGATAAGCGCATTTATTTTTTTATGCTATATCGAACATCATAACAAACTCTGATTTTTGAGGAAACTCAAATCTGTCTATGAAACATCTCGGTATCTTTGCCCATTCTAGAGTTATTTCCTCAGATATTTTAAATCAAAATAAATATTCAAATAAAACTATTATTTTTGAAATTAATGCGTACGCACCTACATAAGTTGCCAGCCTATTAGGTTTATCAAGGCTAATTTAGCTTAAAATAATTCGAAAATCCACACTAAATTTTTTCAGCCAAATTGATCACTTTAGTTAATCACGTTGGTTGCCGCAGAAATGTGTGCTCCATCGACGAAAATTCCATCGAGCACCGTGTTCAGGGTTTTAAAAGGCCATCAAGAAGGAAATCAATAAGAAAACCGTCAGGAAACCCATATTAGAGGTTAAAAAAAGTAAGCCATGATGATGGTGCAAAATGGTCTATTTATTGAGAAAGATGGAATTATTTTGTGGCAATAAAAATATTTACGGAGAAAAAGGGAAACAAATTTATGAAATGCCCAAAATATAGTTCAATGACGGGCATGCTGTTGGGATAGTATGGCAGGGTTTAAATATCGAAAGTTGCAGGCAGGCTTTCTAGGAAGGAATTTTGCGGAAATTAAATAATCCTTGTGAAACATGTCGCGTCATATCAAACCATATTGGGAGTATGCCGGGTTTTTGGATACAGCCTTTAACATTTTAAATCACAAAAATAGGGGACTGCCAATGAAGGCTTGAATATCGATGATTTCGAGTAATGGTTTCTTTCGATCTAAAATCTTGTGGAATATGGTTCGATACTGGACAGGACATTGCGCCATGCTATAGTCGCCATAAGGGAAAAACCTAATTGGAAATCAAGTTCCTGTATCAATATTATAGTCTTCCGAAAAAGAACATTTATTCGCAAATCATATAACATACACCAAGAAACACCATACTTTTATTAAAGGGTACTATCGAGTACAAAATAAATTTTGTATGTGGTTACTGCCTGCGAAGAAAGAACCGATATCAAGGAATATTCTAGTAGAATAATCTTTGCCGACACATATCAAAATCGATTTAAGAAACATTCTTCAGTGTTTTAAAACTTCTAGCAGCACACTGCACTAAATTGGGAGACAAGGGTACTGTCATCTGTACCCTTGTCTCCCAATTTAGATTAGAAAAACCTTTACCAGCGACTGAGACTTATCACCAGACAGGAGCAGAATACAGAAATTAATCAAGACCTGGAGAAAGTTCAAACGTGGGGCGACAGGCATTTGGTCCAGTTCAATGCAGAAAAGACCCAGGCAGCCTCGTTTACCAAAAGGGCCAATACGGCGGCGGCGCCGGCGGGCCCTGACATCAAGATGTGTCCATCAACCGCAACATGCGGAGAACATTTTCTTGGGTGACTTATGTCTCGCCTATATAATAAATAACTATTATAGTACCTATTAAACGAAAATATCTACTTTATTGAAATCTCAAAAATACGCGCGATTGCTGGAATCGTTTACTTTAAAGTTATACAACCCGCTCCTCTCTATGTGAGTATAATGAGGCATAGATTAAGGAAAGAAAATTTTAGTGGCTATTGGTGTAACGTTGTTTTCCACAAAGCTGAAATACGAAAGGTTCATAAGGTGATAAGCCTATAATTAAGAGATTATAATAAATAAAATGAGTGAATATAGTTATGTAATTAGTTTAATTTTAAAAGTAAAATCGTATGTTAACTTGTAGAATAAATTGACCGATAATCGTTTGACATTTTGGACTGCGTATGCTATATAATTATAAAACGAAGCGCACAAAATTCAATATGAAGTTCCTGAAGCATACACATTTCAAATTAATGAAATTCCACTTAAGAAGCTGCTGAAAATAACCGCCTCTCCTCTTAGGTATTTTAGAAACTTTTAGTTGGTACAAAACTCTCTAAAGTTCGCCATTTAACCGTATTCCTAAGATGTTAGGTTTTAGACTTTAGACTGATTTAAGGCGTCTTGTCGATGATATGTAATAATATATTGTCCTACTTTCCCCTGAACACTAAAAATTTTCCAAGATTTATAGTCATATGAAATATTATTTTAATTTATAATTTCGGGAACCGCGAATTTCTGCGAACTCATGGCAATAAATTACGATAACTGGAAACAACTGGAATCTAGCCGGAACTGTTGAGAGCCAATTTAAAATCGATACAAAAAAGCCATTTCGTTCCAGCAGTTGGCTAAGTTAAAGAACTGAACTATAATCGAAAATATAGAAAAAGTACCGTTTTAGAGGAAACAGATATCACATTTATACTAAAAGGTTGTTGCTTGACATTGTTAGGAAATTTGCCAATTTTATCGGAGAAAAGAGAAATGAATAAGATAACGCAGAGTAAGATTTGACGTAAATTTAGTAGATATTCTAGTTTGTCAGTGTTTCTAGATATTTATGTCTTAAATTGAAATATTGCTTCAATAAATTTCAAAATATAGACTGGTATACACAAGTTATGCTATAATTTCAAATAAAGAGTTTGCTTTTAATCCTATAGTAACTTTCAAAATCAGCATTCTCAGCAATTATCCAAGTGAACCGGAAAAATTAACGTTGAAAGTGTATTATTAACCCCTTCCGCTCCATCGTATCCACATATGGATATTTCTAGGTATAGCGAAATTTACCACAATATCCACATATGGATATTCATATATGGGATAATAACGCACTTGGAAAAAGTGGTGCAGGACTCGGTAGATTAATTTAGATCGCGGTAGGACACGAATATCCATACGGGGATATCATGGTATTTTTTTTTTGTAAATGGCTCAAGGTCGATGTTCACTAATGTGGTGCTAACGCAACGGCAATGATGGTTTGATATTTAGTGTATTTTTAGAATAGACGGAAGCGCACATGGTTTTGTTCTTGCTTGTGAAAATAGATATCCAAAAGTGGATATTCTGGGTTACCCATATATCCACATGTGAATAATCTGGTAAGAACTATAAATTGTTGAACAAAATTAAATTGTTTAAAATAATTATTTGGCCTATATATGTGAATATCTCTTTTATTCTACATAATATAACTTTCCAAAAATAAAATTTGGAAAAAAAATTTTTGGTGGTATATCTAGCTTTATATCTAGAAAAATCAGCCTGGAGCGGAAAAGGTTAAATTATAAAAAAATAGTACGGACTACGTATTAATACAGCTTTTCGAATTTGGTGAAATCATGATGCTCTTTCTTGTCTTTTAATTTAATTTAGTTACCTTCACGACAGCTCAAATTAGACCCTTGCTCAAATATCGGATAGTAGGGGGGGGGTTAGTTTGGGTTAGACGGAATAGGTCGAAAAATCCCCAAGTTGAAGTATGGAACTCGTTTTGGCTTAGACTTTGCAACGAAATGAAATATGAATAATAAAACAGCAGTGGACGCTAAAAATTCCCCAATAATAATAATATAAAAAAACAATAAAACCAGGATATAAATCAATTCAGAATAAAGATAAATTAACGAACCAAAATTATTCAATTATTGAGCCCAAACAATACAAATGAAATTCAATATGAACTACTAAAATGCATAAACTACTAAACAAATATCACTCTGTGCTAAGTTTGAACTTGAGCTTGGAAAATATTATGCAAACATTAAAGACAAATTATAAACCACGCAAGCAGTCAACGCAAGCGATTATGAACCTTAAACATGCAAGGATCAGCACATTCTATTATATAAATACGCTAGCGAATCACCAGTTCGGGAGACTTTGCGTCTCACTTAAAAACCAGTTCTCGGCAGAGCACATGTTCGCTGGGTCCTAACCTATCCCTTTTCCTTACCCAAACCTCAGTCTTGCAGTGCACATGTACGTGAAACTCAAGGGTTGCCTACTCACAGTAGTAAACGCCTAATCTATGATCAATTTGTCAACGTTCTCGAAAGATCATATTCAAAGTAGAATTCATCAAGTAATTTAAGTGCAGTGTGAACTCTGAGAGTATTTTGGTCACTGCGCACTGCTGATACTAGGAATTGACGACTGGGCTGAGGCCAGCGGGCACAGTGTTGCCGGCAGCGTCATTTTTTTCGTACTAAATTTCGTAAATTTTCGTACTAAATTAAGATTTCCCGTCATAGATTTTTTTTACGTACTATTAGTTTTAAATTCTCCGTGTGCCTGTGCAGCGTGTGGTTCGTCATAAATTTCGTAATATTTAAAAATTAAGCTTTGTTCATATACCGAAATACTAACGTTTACATATTTTTTCAAAAATATTTAGGGTAGGCCAATGGTGGACCAGGCACTACAAGAGAGCCCCCCTTGTCTACGTCCCTGACTAGGACACAATAATGTCTAAGTATATAGATAACAGTTATAATAGGTTAAAACTAGTAGGACTAGGCGATATTGAAATAATCAATTAATAGGAAAAACTTTAAACTAGTTTTAAGTTACACGAAAGCACCCCGATTCTAAAGTATGATTAAAACAAGGCAAACAAATGGTAAGGAACTCTGGCCTATTTAAGAAAATATAGCTCACTTAAGGTGGAGTTTTGTTCACAAAAGTTAGAAATAAAAATAAATTAAAGAATAAAAGGTCAAAGGTTGACTACCATGATTTAAATTAACCGATAATTAAATATTTATTTATAACAAAACTCATAGTCTCACGGCCTGATCCATTGGGCGAATCCAGGACTCTCCAAGAAGGGAACGTACGCAATGCAATAGGCTTCTTAGGTCCAGTAGGTGAAACGTGTTACAAGTAACATTTATATACCGATAAATCATTCAAAGAAAATTAAAATAATAACAAATTTAAAACCAGTCAAAGAGAAAGTTTAAACCCTAAACTGAAAAAAATATAATTTCAAAATAAAAAAAAATAAGTACTTACCTTATATGTTACTATAATGTATAAGCTATAAACACAGGAAACACAACTGAAATATTAAACCGCCCTTAAAATATAAAAATCACAGCAACGTGGTATTGTAACGTAACCTGTAAGACAAAGCGCATACGAAAAGATGATAACCGTAATGCGATCCTTTACAGTAATACGCCACTATATCTACTATATAAGCCGCTTCTGATTGGTGGGTTAACGTCACTTTTGAGACTGTTAACTCTTCTCGCATGGCCTTCCGCTCGCTTCGCTCGCTCCGGGACGCAACTAGACAAAACTAACTGAAACTAACCGAAATGTACAAAAAGAAACGAACATAACCTTAAAAAAATTAACATAACGTGTCTTGCCCTAGACGAAAATTAAACGCGGGATGTCTACATTCCAAACGCAGAATCTCACCACAAGACTAACTAGACCTAGCGGAACAAACTGACTGGACCGTAGATAAACTGAAAGTGATGTCAATCCACCAATCAGAAGCGGCTAATATAGCATAGTGGCGTATGACTGTAAAGGATCTTAAAATGCAGATGATAAGAACAAGGACAATCTGTGAACCGCTGCCAACAGTGCCAACCGATGCAGATGCAAAAAACAGAAATTAAATTTTCAATGTAAAAAGTAAATTCTGGTTTTCTCCTATTTATAACACTGGATATGCATCAGGGTGTGTTAAAAATTCATATCAAAGCGCCTCGAGCCCGATAAAGGAGGTCGTTGAGCTGCTGAGCATAAGCTTAACATTTATTTTGAATTAAAAAAATAGGTATTATAAAAATGTATTTTTCTAACTTATTAGAAATTTGTAAATTATGTTATAGTTATCGATTATGGTACAAAACGACTTTTGTAAGGAAAATTATGTTGTAATTTATGTTGGGGTTTGGAACCTTAGACCAAATGCACTAAAACACAGTTTTTATCCACAATACCAAAACAGAATTTTTATACTCTACGCGCGTTTCGCTAACCATGTTAGCATCATCAGGAGATGATTAAAAACTCTGTTTAATGTTGCAATTTGATAATTATGTTACATCTGGCAACGCTGCTTTGTTAAGTTGATCTAGGCATCACCTTTTAAACAAAAATGCCTGGTATCTAAATCAAAGATGGCGTCGCGAGTAGGGTGCAGGCTCTGACAATGGAAAACGTATTAATTCATATATTAACTACTTTTGTTCCTTTTTGACTTCAAAAAACTACATACCTAAATTACTTTTAATAGTTAATTACATGGCATTTACCAAAAGGACAACAAGAAATCGTTTAGGAGTCATACCCATCACAGAAAGGAATATAATAATTAATATAATAAGTAGTTTTAATATGCTATGATTATAAATATACAGGAGTTTGTTTAAAATATATCACGAATTATATATAAACTAAAACAAGAATACCTACATAGTTATTTAGATATCTTTTAAAGACTGTTTAAATAGGATAAAATAATGTGAAAAAATGAATGTTGACATTTGAAAAGTTATTTGATTTGACACAATTGTTTCTGCTATGTTTAAAAAATAAGCCTTTAATTAATTTAATAATTTTTAAGAGAACTGAGCTTTGAAAATGTTACCTATTCTTTTTCGTTATAGTCTGTGCAATAGAAAAGCACTTGCATCACTAGGTTCCTTCAGATGTTTTGCTTAGTTTTTGCAACATATATTATATATATTTTTTGATGACCAATAGCAAATAGAGAGAAAAAAACCTTTACATGACTGCATGTTTTTTAAAAAAAATTAACTGGTTGATTTTGAACTGTTGAGTGATTAAATTTTTGGCAAATGTGGTACTTAATGTGAATACAAAAAAATAGAATGTGTTGTGTTGTTATTTAGCCGCTTGTAAATCTTGGCAACATCGCATTAAACGTCAAACTATTGACGGGCGGGGTTGGGTTTTACGTGCTAGTGCATGGACATGTGAGCAGAAATATGCTAGTGACGTTACCGGACGCGTCGTTAACTAAATACTATTTTTATCCAATCGGACGAAAAACAACACCTTTCCAATGTGTTTTCTCACCGCAAAAGTCATGATTCCAGTATATTGTATTCGTTGCTTGGCAACATGCAATAGCTGTACAAGAATAGAAAATAACAGTTCGGGAATATAACATTCCCGTCCTAGGCCGGGAATGTAACATTTCTGTCATATTCAAACGCCTTGTTTGTCAGATCTGACGTCCATCAAAAGTAACATTTAGCTGTAGTTTCCGTAGCTACGTAATAAACTTCAAGCTCGCTCGATTCAAAACTTGATATTATGTTGAGTTTAAATTTAAAACACGTTTTTATTTACAGTAATATTTGGCTCTATTTATATAAGTACGTATTCTAATTAATTTCGATCGGATAAAAAACAGTATGTGCAACTCGTAGGAAAAGCACATTCCTGGACTCCTGTGTTGCTGGCCTCGGCTGCGCCTCGTCCAGCAACTACCACAGTCGTCCAGGAATGTTTTGCTTTTCCTCCTAGTTACACAATATACTATTCTAACAAATTCTGCTACAATTTAGCTGGAAATAAAATTTGTAACGCATTGTAATATAAATTGTAGCTAATTTTCTACTTAAACAGGAACCGGAGGAGACCAGTGCCAGTGGTGGGAACACTGGTCGGGCGCGTAGGAACTGTAGTAAATTGTGACACATTTTCCATTTTACTACTTGTAATAATACTACAATGTTTTACCATATATTTATCAGTATGACATTATTATAACTTTGTAGTCACATTTATCAGGAAGGAAAGTTTGTAATACCTTGGAATACAAGTTGTAGTATATCTTACACCACGCTATAGGTAATAATACTGTAATGCATTAGCACTTATTTCTCTTCTCATTATAATATAGGTTTTTGGCAATAATAACTGCATATCGGTTACTGCAATAATATAGGAGAGTTTATTAGAGTGTTATGAGAAACAGTACTCCAATTGTAACATCACATTATACAAAAAGTATTTTACAAGATTGTAGGAAATAGGTCTCAATGCTATTTTTATAGTGTATGCGACAAAATAATCATAAACAAGTACCTAACTTATTGTAACTGCAAAAGACAGATCATTAATAATTGGTTTCTGTACCAATATTTCAACTAGTGTTTTGTGATCTGTTCTAATTTCAAATAATTTCCCCCAACAAATATTGTTTAAGACGATTAATAATGTAAACAATTCCTAATATTTTCTATACAATTTGCCAGCAAATCTTTTCATAAATACTTAATGATTCTATCAATTTGTTTTTGTTTTAGCATACTTCCAATTCCGACTGTGGAAGCGTCCGAGAATATTTGTCTGCCATAATTTACATTTTACGAGGTAAGTTTCTGAGTTTACTGTGTTAATGGCAACGTTTTATCAGAATATTTATATAACATTTTATTCAATAAGTAATGAGTCCCAAAAATCTTCCAACTTGATATTCATTTTGTGCATGGCTTGGGAAATTTTAAAATTGACCTTACGTAATCCTTATTAGCTTGAATTCCATTTTTGGTAATAATATTTCTTCTCTAATGCCAAATTTAAATTTTCCAAATTTAATTTAATTTCAAATAGGGATCGCGTTCTAATTTACTTCGTTCCATAACCAAATATCGTCTGCGTAGATTAATATTTGCGTTAATCCGCAGGTATCTTTAATTTGAGTTGAAGTTTTTTGAAATACTACGGGTCGTAATAACGACTTTCATCAATAATTGATGAAATCTTTTTGAACAACGTTATTTTGAGAAGATTTTTCCATCTTCTGTTCTGGCTAATGGCAACTGGTATAATTATCTCTTAATACATTGATTAGAATGCGTGTAATCTATACATAAACCGAAGCTAACACCATTTTTACAACAACAATAACCTGTAGCTTCATCCACCTATTCTACTATATCATTCTTTAGCATTTCTTTTTTTTTAATTTTAGTTCATACTATTTCTATTAAAGGTAACCGTCTACGTCCACTTTCACTGAGCGTTTTCGGTTAGTTTGGGTTAGTTAATGTTATATATTTACTTGTCCAATATCTTTAAGTAAATTCAGTACAGTAATCCTTATAATTTCTAGATTCTCAATTAAATTTATAATTTAAATATCCATTTGGTGCCTACCCTTCTTTAAAACTAAAATGTTTAGGTTGTGGCACATTTCTCACAGAATAAAGTCATCTTACGGAGAAATGCTTACTATTTATCTTTTTCGTTTTTTTTTCGAACATCTTCTTATTATTATAATCTGACAACATGTAAAAAGTGTATTATTTAGAATCAATAAAATGTACCAAGTAGGTTCAAAAATAAATTCCAACATATTCTGCTCTCGTCCGTTCAGTGAAATCGAATATATAGTTTAGTATGTATTAGATACAGTAAGGCAAAATAATAATAAAATTATCTTAATTAACCGGAGTGAGTTCTTTCTCGAACAACAAAATAATATATATTCATTGATACAACTAACTGCACCCTTAACCTATTTTTTTCTGACTCTAATACCTAAGAATCTTTCTACAAGGTGTTTCATGACGAGATGTATGTAAATATGATTATGGAGGAGACACGAGATTGCTATTTGAAAAGGTTTGGTCTTATTTATTACTGAGATGCAAAATTTGGTAAAAACATTTTAAGACCATTTTTTTTTAAATCTATTTGCATGATCACATTTACACCACAGTTTTTTAACAAAACCAATCTTTAATATCACTTTAGTTGATGGAAAGCAAAATAATAGCGCTTTGTTCGATACCTTAGGTAATGAAAGTTAAGAGATGTGTCTTAAAAAATGTCTCATATAGCTAGATATCTAACTTTGAATTATAAGGCGCTCTCATCATCCCAATGATATCTACACTTCTAAATATATATGAAAAATATTACGACAAGGCACAGTTGCTCTATTCACTATTTCAATTATTAATTGATACAAAGCCATTATGAAAATCACTTTGAAAACTGTCTTCTTAAACTCACTGCTGCTTATCGATCGCTGCAACTATAGAGTTTCAAAGGCGGATAAGACGGCGTAAGAGGAACCAAATAGAACCGAAAGCTAGACAAGCGCTGCGAAATTAATTTAGATTTTCTTAGATATAGTGACGATTTATTAAAGCAATTTCCTTCTTATAGTCAGCGCTTGTCGCTGCATTATTTGTTATAAACGACACGTTGCCGTTAGGCATTCTATCAAATCCCTTCGCACAAGATTTTAATTTTATTAGATTTTAATACAAACAACGACTGGAAATCTTGAGGCGTTAATTTTAATGTGCAAACATGGCTTCGTATTTTACGGCACTATAAAATTTATCGCCCTGAATTTCGAAAATTTAATCATGCCAGATTAATTCTGAAACAGCACATTACTGGCACTATAGAATATGGAAGAATATTTGCCGAAAAGTAGACGGACATTTTAATAATTTTGCATGTTTCGTTACGCTTTTCTTTCCTTTCTTTCAGCCGATACGAATTTTGCCATGATCTTTTATTTTACTTGAACCTTGAACGAAAGTTTTGGTAAAAACTTTCCCAGATATGCCTTTTTACGTAGTATACAATTTTCTCTCTAATTATGCAAGAACGGATTTTATAACTTTAAACGTGCACAAAATACAATATAAGAGATTGCATTCGTAAACGATTATTTAGTAGGAAAGTTTACATGCAAAGGTCTAAAATATTTGTCTATTATTAATGCTTATGGTACAAAGGACCGCGCCTAGATTTATGTATACAGTATATCTCAATAAGATGGAACCATATGGAAAACTTTTTTATTATTAATTTTAGGAAAAAAGTTATTCTTCATAAAAAGTTCTGCATGTTCTAAAATCGAAAATACAATCATTAGATATTACATTTTTTCAGTCGTATACGCGGTTTGTTAGAAAATAGGAATTTTACTCAAGAGTAAAGTATCTTTATATTTGGCAATATGGAAAATTGTTATAAATAAAAGTTGATCAGAACTAAAAACTACGTCCAAATATGTAACTGCATCCATTTACATTCAAAAATAAGGTTTTGTTATTTTTTAATATCCTTCCTATTTTAAATTTACATTTATCTCTTGTACTAAAACGGAGTTTTAGCCACAATACCGAAACAGAATTATTGCACCCGACGCGCGTTCCGTTAACCATGCTAGCATCATCAGGAGATGATTAAGTTTTAATCATCTCCTGATGATGCTAACATGGTTAGCGAAGTGCAATAATTCTGTTTCGGGTTTAGTGCATTTTGCCGAGAGTTCCAACCTCAACATAGTTTGTTCTCTCTCGCGATTATGAAACACATGATAACCTTTTCCCTTCTAAATGTTTTTTAACAATTTTGCAATTTAAATACGTAATTAATGATTTGCATTAATTTTACAAATAAGAAAATACATACAAATACTAAGTTGTTTAACTAACATAATATTAATACTAAATAAAAATTTATTTTTCACTCATTCCACTAATGCCTCGACATTTCCATCCTCTCGTTCAATACATTTAACCATTCTATTACGAAATTCACGTAATATATTCCGTATCATTTGTGGAGAAATTTCCTGGCATGCTTTTAAAATTATCCTTTCCAAATGGTTAACATCTTGAAACGGCCCCTTCTGGCAAACTTTCTGTTTCAAGTAACCCCATAAGAAGTAATCAAGGGGGGATAAGTCAGGGGATCTAGGGGGCCAAAAAGATCAGGATATCTGTGAGTAACTTTTCCATGGAGCATATGTTCAATATATTCCCTAACATTCAATGTACAGTGGCATGTGGCACCGTCTTGTTGGAACCAAATACATTGACGTTCTTGTAAGGGTAGTTCGCCCACGAAGTCAGTTATGGGAGTTTGTAAAAACTGTATATAACGTTCGGCTTTGCGAAAAAAACAAAGGTCCTATTAATCTGTTCTTATAAATGCCACACCACACTTTCGTCTTAAATCAATATTGGTCATGAGACTTTATTGTATAATTTGGATTTTCTTCAGACCACCAGCGACAATGTTGCAACGAAACAGTGCCATTTGAGGAAAACGTTGCTTCATCGGAAAAAAAATGCCTCGTAAAAAAGGGTCTTCTTCTAACTCTCCTTGGATGAGGTAGCAAAAATCAAAGCGCCTCTCATAATGCCCTTCTTTCAATGTGTGAACGATTTTTGGTTTGAATGGTTTGTATTTATTTAGTTTTAAAATTCTTGCACTGTATCTTTACTTACATTTTGTTCATCAACGACTTCCTGTTGCGCAATGACAGTTTTGGATTTTCTACCACAGACAGCATTATTTCAAACTGCGTATTCTCATCGGCAACCAGCTTTTGGCGTTTTCGATTACAATTATTTTTAATACTTCCTGTACTCTTAAATTTATTTACTATTTTCGTAATAGTTGAATGATTAATTGATTGGGATGTCTATTATTAAAAATAATAGCTGCTTCTCTATGTGTTTTATAATTTTCTTCCTCAATCAAAACGATCTCTATTTTCTCTTCACAAGTTAATAACGCGTTTTGACATCCACTGTCAAGCATTTCTTGCTATCAACAAATCATTGATATGTCAGTGCATCCTAGATTACATGTAACTACAGTTAAATTTGCATTGATATTGTAGACAAAAAAAGAAAATAGTATATTATTTTATATGGAGGAAAAGTAATACTTTTCATGGCGCGCTTGTGTTTAACAGCCGAACGGAGTGAGGCTGGTAATAGAGGGCAAGCCATGAAAAGTAACTTTTCCTCCAAATAAAATATGCTGTTTTTTCTTCAAATGTAGACAAATTAATGCAAAAAGTCTCTTTTTAACAGTAATAATAATTATTATTAAAGATAAGTGGGTTCGCAAGGCGGCTTAGACCGGTGCGGTGTCGGTGAATAGGCTCAGGTTGTTGCTATAGTAATGTAACATAAAGCTGTCAGTGGACACTGTCAACAATAATTATTTTTTTTTAAATTGCGTATCCGATTGCGTTTTAATTCCGTATTGATAAGCAGTTATTGAGTAAGTTCGATTAAATATAGTTCGCCCAGCCGTTGTTGACCCTCGAAACGCATGCAATTACATGCGTTTCGAGGGTCAACAACGGCTGGGCGAACCATAATAACCAATTTGTTCCTAAATTAGTGATTTTTAGAAATGCAGTGGATAAATTGAGTGATAAATACAAATTTTAGTTTAATAAGTATCTATGTTGCTATGACAACACTTTTACCTCCGCCGGCGGAAAAGTGAAAAGTAAAGCGCCGGCGGGGGAAAAACGAAACTTCACGGCCGCCTACACAGTCGAGTAATGACGGATTTACTGACGTTCGAAGAAAAAATAATTTACAGTCTTTAATGTGATTTATGGACTGGGATAAAATTAAATTTAATTTATGAGCAAAACAGTGGGCAAAGAGAGCAAAATTTCTCGAGCAACTAATTTTTGTCCCCATTAATTTCATTAATAACGTTATAAACTACGGTAACTATATAATGCAACTGCTGTACGATTTTCGGACAAATTCTTAAAACCTAAAAATCGCTTTTAAATACTTCCGTCTTTTTTAACGTAGCATATTACTATAGATAGTTGGCTAAAATTAGGGATATCGGTTGTTTCGTCCAGAACAATAGCAATGAACTGCGCTTCGTCAATCTCCTGCTTAATCATTTTTAAAATAATGGTTCCAACAGCGGAAATTAACTCATTCTGGATACGAATCGACATTCCGTGCAAAAACGCTAGAATGCTCTAAATGATTTTTTAAGCAATCATCATATTTAACCATTAAACTAAGTAAATCATGGACCGTTAAAATAAAGAACCTACTTCAGCGATAGCTTCCATGCCCGCTTAAAGCACCCGACTACTCAGCAGACGCATTCAGCCGATGGAAAGTTCACTAACCTCTCGACGCACAAGCAATCAAGCATACATGCATTGCATACGGCTTGGCTGCATAGAAGCTAGCGGCCGGCATGCATATTTGTAAACAGGAGACGCGTTATCCATTCGGTTAATTCCGCCAATGCCCGAAAAACATTTCATATTTAGAAGACGAGTCCGCTCAAGATTGCCTGATACGTCTTCTGTTTACATAGCCTCTTAAAGCAACAATTGAATAGTTTCTGGGGTTCTTTTTTGAAATTATAATTCATTATGTAAAATGATGAATAAAGAAGATAAAATAATGAATTTAAAAAAGGTTTTTACACTCCACTTGCAGTTGCTAATTTTTGCTTGATTTGTGAAATTGTGTGATCTATCATAGAGGTTTTTTGAAATTAATTGCAAAATGCGTGAATTGCCAAAAGATTATGATTATAAGAGCATCAAAGGCAACGATAAAATCCTTTGCAAACTGGCCAGTAAAGAAGATCTGGATGTGAGTAAAAACTTATATTACCTAATTAATTATAAGTATAAGTAGGTAGGTAAGATTACAAAAACACGATCAGAGGATAGCTAATTTTTGTTTCATGAAAGCTCGCTAGTTTTTCAGTTTTTTTCATTTGATCGTATAAGATAATTTTCCAGTTATATTTGGGGCAATTTATTAAAATAGAGTCTATCTCTACCTATTCCTTATATTTCCTAATAGGTGGATCCCTTTATATTAAGGTCATGATACAAAACTTGTATCATGTATTAAGGTAATATAAGCTGAAGGGTTAAGGACATAGCATAAAGTCAGTCAGTTTGTACCGTAAACAGTAATGGGTCAACGCCGTTTTAGAAATGAGGGATTTTTTCTTTATTTTAAAAGGCTTTTTATACAGGGTTGCCCTTAAGTATAGAAATGGTCAATTATTTTGAAGATCACCCTCAAGGGTTTTTTCGTGATGCATTATTCACTGGTCATGTTTGCAATGCTGCCAAGTTTACCGTTTTTGTGATAATACGGCAGAGCTGGGTGGTAGCTAGCTACCAAGTAGTTAAGCTACTAACTTAGCTTCTTTTACTTTTACTAATAACTTATTTAGACTATTTTTTTAAGTAGCTTGTAGCTGTATCTTGCAGAATTTCGCTCCAAGCATTCATAAGCTATTTTGAAAAAGTAGCTAGCTACTTTTAGTAGCTTAAGCTAGTTTTGATAGGTAAAGTTATTTTTATTCCTAAAGCTACTTTTATTATTTTTTCAAAAAAATACTGTCTAGTTTGAAGTTGTCTGTGTCTCTGATCTCTCTTTATTCTTCAGAGGGACTCGATATAAACACAATCACGCATAACGCAGCTTAGCTACTTTTTTAAAAGCTAGTTAAGTTGCTGAGTAACTTAACTACTTACAATTTATATTAGCTTGTAACTTGTAGTTCTAGCTACATTTTTTAAGTAGCTTGCGCAGCTCTGTATCACGGGTAACTTCATTTTTTAAATGGAAGAAGTAGTGTTTTCAGAACTTTAGTCCGCTTTAAGAACGTGGTAAACGATTTTTTTTTGTGAAAATATAAACTGATTAAACTCAACATTTTGGGTTTATAATTGATAGTGCGTTGGTGCAACACTGGAAGAAAATGAGTTAATAGAAATACTTAAGCCTAATTCGTACTTTTCCTTTAGACATGGGTATCTGATCTGGCAGCTGTAACTAGAGAAACCTGGACCATTGAATAAACATTTAAAGTTCCCAAGACTGCACCGAGGAATGTTTTTAAATGTATTTATAGGTGTCATTTAAATACGGCTACAAAAGTTAAATCGACAGGAACTAAACAAAAAAAGTCGAGGAATATTGATTGTCCAGCCAAAATTTTTATTACAATAAAGAAATTCTTTCAAAGGCCCAAGTCTCTTATAAAATCCGTAACTTCAGTAGAATGGCCTTGTTTAATAGAATTTCAATTAACACATAATCATCGAATAAATGTTATTGAAGCATTTCGTGAGAGGCCTTTGGGAACAACAGCTAAACAAAAATTACTGGATCTGTTTAATAGAGGTTGCAGCCACAGCTTACCATACTTGATAGGCACTACATACCAACAAAAACGGATGCATCTAATTTGTGGAAAAAGAAATTTAAAGAGGATTTTGGTGAGCGTACTGGGTCTAATATGTTGCTCAAGTTGAAGGAAAGATTGGCTTTTCATACAGCCAAAACTGGCCTATGCTATAAAGTAATAACTTTACAGGATAATTATGCTGCAGCTATTTGTACACCACTTATCCAACGTGCGTTAAAGATACCACAAGCAAATGAAATTATGTTTGTCGATGCATACGGTAATAATTGTAATGTTTATGAATATAAAATATATGGTACAAAGTGCGGCGGGAGGATTACCCGTTGGATGCATTTTAGCTAACTGACAAAAAAAATTATCTATTTGTTCTTGCAGTTGAAGGATTGCTAGAAATAATTTCATAAAAAATTCGACCGACATTTATCTTGACAGATGACGATTTAGGAGAGAGGAAAGTGCTAAGAAAACATTGGCCAGAAGCAAAATTGCTCTTATGCATTTTTCATATTAAGAAGGCGGTCTTGAAATGGATTTTAACGGCGAAAAACGGAATACCACGAGATTTACATCCTATTTAAGGAAATTTTACATTCCAAAACAGAAAATGAACTAAACACAGCCGAACGAACTTTCTCTGAAAACTGTGCCCATGAAAATTTAAAGAATTACTTAGGCAAGTCGCTCTCTCGTGAAGAAACTTGATGTATGCTGTACAGAACGCATTTGAAGTTAAGAGGAAGCGACACTAACTTCGGGTTGCTTAAAAGATGGTCGAAACATTGTAATTTTTTAGTGTTTTATTTTCCGAACTTTTGAGCAACCTTGTATATGAACTGCCCAAAAATGTATTTTTTTAAATTAATTAGAGACTTTTAATCCTTAATCATAAAGTTTTATTTATTTATTTCATTGTCCTATGGGTGTTTGTCTATCTTCCAAAATGTTTTGTCCTAAAAAACTAGGTATCTTTTGTTTCACACTCAAAACCCTGTTCTACTTACTTGTATACTACCTACTTTAACAAATCCATACTTATATGTAGCATTTAGAACTTGCATTTTTTGTCTAATATTTACAAAGAATGGGAAGTTTATGTTTAGAAAATAAGAAAACTCCTATTTTTACCAGTATTAGCCACTATCCTGTAGGTTTTGGTAAGTACACCAAGAAGTATTTTAAATTATCGCAAGAAATTGAAAATAACACAAAATATCTTATTAAAAAGTTTTAGTAAATAACAGACGTTTCAGGCAAAAATCCATCTCACTCGTCTGCTATATACAGCTCTTGATTCCGCAAACATTTTTGCAACTGACACGTCTGCTGTTTACCAAGCGGTTTTGCCTAACTCGTCTGCTATATACTACTGTACTTCGGCTCGCGTCTTATGCCGGACGCGTCTCCTGTTTACAAATATGCGGCCGGCATAGGTTCCATTGGATTTTTACTGTGGCTCGGTCGGAGTCGAGGCCGCATTTGTTAGGGGCTTGAAAATTAAGATAATTCTTAGCGCATTTAATAAATATAACTAAATTAATTTTTTCCTATTTCACAAGGTACATTTTAGAATATGATGTTTTGTAGCTTTTTTAGGGGAAGCAGGGCTTCCCTTGCTTTCATGAACTGCACGCCCCTGATTGGCAGTGAGATGACACTGTTGAACCGTTTTTGTGTTCATATATCCTTGTGGAGATCTTCTACCAAACTCATCTTGAGCCTCACGCAGTACTTCTTTCTTACTTTTAGTTCATTTTTTTGTTTGGTTTGACTCACTCTGTAATTGGTTTTTTAAATTTCGTCATTCTGTGCTTCCACGTGGATGGTTCCTAAATTCTCTTTAATTTTCAATGTAGAGCTCTAAAACAGAGTTTTATCCACAATACCGAAACAGAATATTTGCACTCGACGCGCGTTTCGCTAACCATGTTAGCATCATCAGGAGATGATTAAAACTAGATGATTAAAATTGAGTTTTAATCATCTCCTGATGATTCTAACATGGTTAGCGAAACGCGCGTCAAGTGCAAATATTCTGTTTCGGTATTGTGGATAAAACTCTGTTTTAGTGCATGTTGCCGAAGGTTCCAAACCCCAACGTAGTTCAATATAGAGGTTCTATCTCATCTATCCTGTGACACAGATGAGTAATCTTTGACTGTGAGGTAGCCTAGCTGGTTTCAGCGTTGAGCAGATAAAAATTCTTCACAGGTAAGATATTGGTTTTGTTTTGGTATTTTATTTTTATTCCTTGCCTGTAAATGTTGCTTGCCTTAAGTTTAAGGCAAAAACTTTGAAAATGTTGATGTTTTATAGGTTTTTTTTACCAGAAGTGTTTTTGCTTTCTTCCCTCGTGAACCCAAGAAGTCCCGTCTGGTTGTCCTGTAGACGTAGAAGAGTCTATTGTGTTCTGGGATTTGCCTGAAGACCTGCCTTCGAATCCCTGTTGATCAACCCAACAGATTGAGCCTTGAAGTCAGTTATGTAAATTTATTTCTTTATTATAAACATCTAAGCTTTTTTTTTTATATAGAACTGTCATCTAAGTAAGATAATTTCGGTGTTTCAGATTTTTTTTTATTTGGCTTTCTCTATTTAAAACATTAACGCTAATTTAATTTCACGTGAACTTAAAGCAATTCTAAAAACTCTTTCATAATCAAATTTGACCATTTCGATAACGTTCAGAGTATATTATGTTAGATTTCACGGGTGTTTTTTCATGTAACGTGTTGTAATCACAATATTGGTAATTGAAATAACATCCTAGTGAACTCGAGAGTGTGATCGGAACATAGTTATGATCTGGGTATTTCAGTAATCGATTATCTAGAGTTAATTTTTATTCGATTTTATAATTATCGATCTTACTTATAGCTTAACTGATAATTTATTTTGCTTACCGCAATAGGTAAATGTTTTAGATTTAATTAGTGGGTTGTTCTGTTAATTATTAATACGTTGGAGATTCGGCACTTTATATCGCAGCTAGTTCAAATTTTCTTTATATTTCAACTTCTGATAACAAGTAATCTTGTGATGCGTCAGCTTTAGACTGACACTATAGTCTAACCCTCCAAAGGTTTTGAATTATGCTCATGCATTACTTCAAGTAAAGTAAATCATACCAAATATAAGTTTAACATCCTAGATTGCACGCCTCAAAGATAACTCGTTCTGGCCTACACACTTTTAATTGTAAATTACCTTAATCTAATTTTATTCACTTTCTTTTCCATCTAATCTTAGGCGAAATTGAATAAATAAAATAAGAAAATAGAGAGCATGGCCAGGTAATAACAGCAATTCATTATTTCTCATAAATTTTAGGGACAGTTGTATTATAGAGCATTTACCATATGTCCTGCGGCCTTCTACTTTCATATCCATTTCAGAATTTCAAAGAAGTATGAAAATGCTGATGGAGTGTAGATATTGAGTGCTTCCATTAAATTCAGGCTTTAGCAGAGTCCGGACTCGCATTATCTTATTTTATAACTTGTTTATGTCGTCTTTCTTTTACACGAGTATGTATTATTATTAGTCTAGTTTGTAGTAACTTCAACTTTAAGTGTTTATATTTCCATATTTTATAGAAAGGATGATTTTGTGATTAGTTAAATTAACATAGGCATTGACTACCTTGTCTTTTTGAGAAATTTAGGCAAGCCCATTCTAATTTGGTCAGGCCGATGTCGATATCTTTAAAGAAATCTATGGAATATATTTATTAAGACACTTATGGTTTCACACATAGAGCTTTATATCATTCAAGTACATGAGATGTAAAATTTTTTGATATATTTCTGTTCTTCATACTTTTAAACTCATAGTTAGTATTAGGGCCGGAAAGTGAGAGAATGACTCTGAAAATTTTCCCTTTGAGTAAAAATATCTTTAGTGAGGGAATTACTTTTACTGTGGATACGGGGTGAGCATATCAGTGATGCCTTATAATCGTAGGATATGTAACGAGTATATTTTCAAAGTGTAACAGGTATATTTTCCAAATTCTGAGTTCAAAAATCAGGAAAAATTAACCCATTTCATAAAAATTAGTAAGCAAAACATAGAAACCTAATATTGTTGGTTTTATGCTCTAGACCTTCCTAAGCAGAATTGCAATTTTCGGCTTGCTTGTTTGGGTTGATTCCAGCTTCTTCTTGTGAAGTTTGAAAGTCGCTAATCAGGAATTCAAATTGTCACTTTAATATTTCATCAAACCCCTATTTCTCTTTATCCTGCATCAATTAAATATTGTTGAAAACAATGCTAGTAACAAAAAGTTAATGACAATGTTTTTCAACAAGTTTCCAAACTTGTACACGCACAAAAACATTGTTGCCAAATTTGTACTAACAAATGTTGCTGATATATAAAACATGATGTCCAGACCGATGTCGATAGTGAAAGGTGAAAGCAAGTATAGCAGAAATGGACGACGATGATATTATTATTGCGGCTGAAACAAATAATAGAAAGAGGAAAAAGATGTGGGTTAGTTAGAGATACATACCAGCGGTAACGAATTACTGCAAGACCAAATGTGTGAGGATTTATTAAATGGGAAGCTTCGATACAATGGAAGCTTTAAAAATTTTATGAGAATGTCAAGTACCGATTTCGAATATTTATTAAATTTAATGGGCCATAAAATTGATAAAAAGGATATGAATTACAGAGAATATGATCCAGTGAGAGAACCATTGGCCGTGGCACTTAGATTTTTGCCAAGTGGAGACTCTTAACACGGCCTCATGTATTAATTTAAAATATCTAAGCAACGTATATCGAAAATCGTGCCGGAAATTTGTGAAACATTGATCGATGGATTTAAAGATTATGTATATTTATATATAGTCATATATTCATACATAATAAATGGAAGATAAAAATGTGTAAAGAAAGTTGATCCTAATTTAAAGTACTTATTCATGATTCATAGTAGATGCGATACATTTATTGCATTTCAACGTTCACAAAAGTTTTAATAAGCAGTTCGGCCATCTCCTCTTCTTGATTTGCTGGAAGTCGATTACATGTCATAGTCATCTCGTTGCCTCCTTTCATTGTACAGTGTCAATTTTGTATGCCTCATCTGTTGTTTCTTGTTGACCCTTTCTGATGACGATTGTTAGGAACAATTTTTTTTGGGAGATTGGAATTGCTTTCTGGTATTATGTCAAATGTAAGTCTTCCCGGAAGAAGTGTACCTTTACCCTATGCATTTGACGCGGATGACGCCATTCGCTGGTTTGCAAGAGAAAGGCTAAAGAGATGGTTTTTAATTAGAGCATGAGCAGGGCCCGGAAAATACATTTGGTATTGTGTCTTCTGTATTTCAGAACCCGAGAAAGTATCAAAAACTACTTTAATGTGTACATGTACATAATTTCCTATGAAAAAGTCCTTCATCACGACAGTTTTGTGCATCACCGGGCACTCTTGATTCGAAAAATAAAGATACCGGGCAGATAATTCCGGGAATTTGGAGATCAGATCAGCCTAATAGGTCTTCCCTACTACCATTAAAGCGAATCCCAAGAAAATCACCTACAACTGCTCAAAATATTGGTCGCGACCGTAATAATTACTTGTATGTGTATTTCAGTGTATTATTAGTTTATACAAATGCACGTCCCATTTATTTTTCATAAGATGCAATATAAATGCTCTAATGCATATCTCCTCTGAAAAACAAGCTCCTCCGAAAATTAAAATGTAAACTTTGACAGACGAAAGCGGAAGGCGTCACGCCGACTACAGCTAAGGAAAGAGTAAACATGCTTGCCGAAATGTTTTCATCGCACTCTACCTTAAACGTTCCCCAAGGCAAGGATATCCCCACCATATCCAACATCAACTATATTAGTCGCTTCTGATTGGTGGATTAACGCCACTTTCAGTTTATTTACGGTCAAGTCAGTTGATTCTACTAGGTCTAAATAGTCTAGTGGTCAGATTCTGCGATTGGAATGTGGACGTCTCGCGTTCAATTCCCGTCAGGGGTAATACATGTTTTTTTTAATTTTTTTAGAGGTTATATTTGTTTCCTTTCGGAAATTTGGGTTAGTTTCAGTTAGCTTTGTTAGTTGCACCCCGGAGCGACCGAAGCAAGTTAAAAGTACTCTAAAGTAACGTTAACCCACCAATTAAAAGCTAATATAGCATAGTGGCGTAGGGCTGTGAAGGATCGTATTACGCGCACCATCCCGCCTCCAGCAGCGCCTATTAGACAGTCACGACTGTCTGGCGCATTGCATCATTGTGGAACTCACTCCCAGGACATATGTTTCCTCCTAATTACAACTATTTAAGAACCTTGTCAATCAACATCTTCGCATACACACCGCTCGAGTGCCATAGGATCTCCCTTTAGTGTGTGTACAACTGCAATAAAAAAAAATGGTTTAAGCTACAAAAATTTGGCATTATAGAAGGTACATTCTATCTAGCTATTGGGATCTGACGTCTAGAAGGAGCCTAATCGGTCACGTCACAACATGGAGGAAGCAAGCTGCAATATTATACAGAAATAGTGTGATGATTAGTGAATTTAAAAAAAAATGTTATTAACTTTGGAAGCTCTCTGTGAACATGCGGGAACAAATCTCTTCCAGAGATGTTTTGTAGAGGGTGAAAGAGTACTACAAGCGGGACACATTATAAAATGTGGCAAATATAACCGAACAAGTACCTAGTAGCTCACATTCATCTCAAAGCATTCTGTCTACAAACATCGCATTTGAGAGAAAAACCACATGAAATAAACGTTGTGATTAATTCGATTGGCAAGATTTTACAGTGCAAGTGTTCTTGCAAGGCTGGTTTAGGAGAAAAATGTAAATTCATGTTTTTTTTTTGCATTACCTGGTAAAATCTAATCGTCTTTTTTGGAATGCTGAGAACACCCTTTCAGCGATGGTTTGTACTCATGTACTTTTAAAGAAATTTGCCATGCTTTTAAACGATCCATTTCCTCCAAACTACCAAAAAGGTTTCTTCGATTCACTACGACGCCTTCATTTGTTCTTGGAAAACGATGAAATCTGAGTGATAAGTCCGTGCTTGCTGTACTTTTACAATTTTTCACACAATACTTTTCACGATTATTGACATTTTTAAATTTTTTTAATGCTTTTTTAGTACACTTCGAGCTCCACTACACGTGGATGCGTACAATATAATGCAGCTTGGCTCATTTCATTTTTCGACCACCAGGTGTCGCAGCAACATGCGTCAGATCCCAATACCAGTGAGTGTTGTAGGCCAAACCGGTAATTTGATAATCATTGCGTGGAATGTCCTGGAAATTTCAACCAATGCTTACCGAATTGCCATTTCATTTTGGCTCTAAAATGCAATACTCAGGTGTGTAGCTAGGAAGAAATTAATTAACTTTTTATAATGCCAAAATTATAGGTAAAAATATGCATTTTCTACAATGCCAAAATATTGTAGCTTCATTCATTACGAGTTAACTTGATTGCTTGTTTTTCAAGGGAGATATGAAACCTTCGCATTAGAGCATCTTTACATTGAATCTCGTGAAAAATAAATGCATGTTGCATTTTTAATGTCACCCAAT
>JAEQML010062783.1:0-23927 GCA_016904865.1 Pissodes strobi | reverse complement strand
AAATGGTATGCAAACTTGGAATTATACATACTTTTTTAAATGCAAATCTCTCTTTAACTAATCCAATATACTGTACTTGTACATCAAAATTTCAGTTTATAGGTTATCTACCGCTGTATAGAATCTTGTCCGAATTTCATGAAAAGCTGTTAAAGCGTTTTCGGACAATCGTGTATAATTTTTTTTTTAAATTGTCTCCGAATTTTAACAACATGCTATTAAAAGTAATATAGTTTATAGAACTTATTAGGATACCAATAACTTTTCTTGGCTCTACGCAGTATACCCAGACAAAAATACTAGGTATATTTTCTTATAATTTGTGTTGTGATTTCATAAATCTAATTTTGTTAGAAAACAACGTTTCCTTGAAATTGTGCATTTAAAAAAATAATAAAATTATAAAATTAAAAAAAAAAAAGAATTAACGCCTATGTCCTACATATCTTTGATATGTGCCATAGATAAATATTAAGGGGGAAATATGTTCCTACTACAGGTTTTTTGCAGTTCAAACTGACTTTAAAAATACTATACCATTTGTGCCCCTTGTGAATCCGTTATGTACCTAATCACGGTGCAGTCCTATAAAATATTTGTGAGGTTAAATTAGAATTTGAGTTTGCTGCATATTCAGTGTTTCCTCTAGCCTAGTTAGCAACAATATATAATAATTATAAATTTATAAGATTAAAAAATATGTAATCTAGTTAAAACATACTATAGTTGTTACATATATACATATCTAGTAAATGTCGTTAGCTGCATAAACCATTTTAGAATTACAAATTAAAACCCAATAGCGTGTTTCAGAAGAATTCTCATTTATCTCAATAAAACCTTTCGATTAATCGTTCAACGAGCTGTAGTGGTAGCAGTAATTCGCTTTAAATTAAACTGTATTAAAGATAGATCCTATTGCATGTTTGAATAATCCCGCCGATGACTAGTCTAACAGCGTTTTACAAAAAGTTAAATATTAACTTTATTTTTAATTGGAAAATATATCATTTTAATGAGTTTGACTTAAAAGCAATCGCAAAATTTTCGCTTTCACTTGCTTCAAAGTAAACTGGAATTCTATTATAAAATTAGGTATTTATTTTGTTAAATTTCATCGTATTTCAATCGAAGAAGCAAATAAAAGCACGAATAGTAAAAAGAAGGCGGATATACGCAGTCACTCGTATTTTTATCACTTTGAAATGATTTAGTCATACATTCGAATTTTTCACAAAAGGAATCATTATTACGATTTTCGAAGAGATAGACGCCTGAACTCAATGTCATCCGATTGACAAAGCTAATTAAGCCTTAACTTGTAACATAATATCCATAAATATTTCTCTTTTGTTAATCAAAATTGAAAATATGAATTTCGCTAAGAAGAATATAATAAAATAATATAACAATATAAGAATAAAATAAGATTTATGAAAATATAACAGTTTCGTATAATAATCGATAAAAATTAGCTCAATTCAAAAGAAACTAATAGTAAAAAATTTATTTGAAATAATACGAAAAGTACAAAAAATAACGGAAAAGTGAGAGTCGCAACCAACAATCAGAAAAGTTCAAAACGATCAACTATTCTCCAAAATAGAAAAGGCACTCGTGAACATGAGAATAACCTAAATAGGTAGGTCATAGTAAAAACACAACAATAAATGAATTCATGTGAATAACAATTGTGTGTAACTATAAAAATTTAAACTTTGGAAATTACAAACAAATAATTAATAAAAATATAACAGTCCAAAGAAACAGTAAAATAATGTACTAAAATAAATGTCATCTTGAAATTAGACAAGACAACATATAAAATCAAGAACATTACCACCTAGATAATCAGAAATATTACACCAATTTAAGAAATAATTGTCTGAAAGGATTTAACATTAAAGTACGTTCTAAAAAAATATAAAAAAACATTATTTGCAATAAGATAAAAACTTAACAGACATTAATAAAAATGTAACGTATAGAAGAAAGTATGATCAAAAAGGACGTATTTTTCAAAAACATAAAACTGAATGTAAACATTAAAACATAACTAGTAATTACATATTTGTCGATGATCAAACGGTCTATAAAAATTAAGAATACAATTCAGGTAGAAGAAATGCTTGTAGAAAAATATGTATTCTAAACAATACAAAACCTAAACAAAATGCAATATAGCAGGCACAGCAAATATTCATTCAATATGAATAACACATGCCTGTAAAATTAAAAAAAAAATAAGTTTACTTCAACAAACAAAATAAAAAGAACAATTACTTCCAAAAACGGCCAACAAAAACTAGTTCATATGATTTCTTTCACACGAATGGCTCTATCTATGTATGCAGAACCTATAAATACGTGCCTGCGGAATAAAATCCTCTAAAAATAGAAAATAAAATTAGGGTTAAACATATTTATAATTAAAAATTTGGCTCGATATAACAACTAAACAAAGACTCTGTTAAATTACGCGTATGCGTTAACTAATCAAATAAAAGTCGAAGAGGAGGGTCATTTTTCACAGAGCGATGACATAAATACGAATACAAGAACATCAACTAACTACAAGTAACCTTGCAGAAATATTGAAATATTTGTCAATGGATAAGGTTTGAGACATAGGAAATAAAATTTCAGTAGTAATAAAACTGAATAAAGATTAATTTTAGTTTTTCCTGTTACTTTTTAGAACTTTTTAGAAGTTTTTCTTAATTTTCCAATATAGTTTAAGTGGTACCTATAAGTAGGACTTATGCGTTTCTCATTAATTAAATTAGGATTTTAACTGAAACTTTTTCTAATCATATATTATACACAGTTATGATAAATACTTTGGAAATCGTGTCAAGAGTATGTTATTAAAACTGTAAATACAGGTTTAAAAAGCCACCGTTAGTGGTTTTACATATTATATATCTAGCATATTGGTTTTAGATGCATGGTACTGTTGATATTCTTGTATTCAGTAAAATACATTGTTGGCACCTCAACATCACCACATGCATTTTTCCATCCTTACCATTTACATGAGGATAACTGATTCTTTGATTATTCAAGGCACCACGTCACTAATCCTTAACCTTCATATAAAAAATTATTGTTAGTCTTGTTTGGTTAAGAGTGAGTGAGTTGCAATAATTATTGTTTAAATTTATGTAATAAAATAATTATTATGGAAGGCAACAAAAATAATTCACCTATAATTAAGGTAACAGAACTTGGATGCTTAAATCACGATTTAAAAGCTATATAATCAGGCCTAGAATGGCAAGACAAAATTGTAGAAGTGTTGATTACCAAACTTGAAGCTCGTTAATTTCTAACCTCCGATAGAAAAGGGTCCTTAAGGAGAAGAAGAAGATGCTCTTAAGCTAACTCAAACTAACATATTACGCTCATGACACAGTGTTCGCACTAATTCTCTCGATTGTCGTAAAAGTGTGGTTTATATAATGATTAATCATAATTACCGAAAACTATTCACTTCAATAAACCAATATCTTAGTTTTTGTGAGCGAGCAACAGCATCGTCAGTCAATTGGCCGATGCTATTGCATATTTCATTTCACAGTAAGATTGCGATATTCTGTTAACGCCCTCCAACTCCTATTCGGCCTATTGATGATCCCATTGTATTCGAAAGCCTATCCCACTTCTGATAAGCTTGCTAATTGCACATGTTATTCGGCTTTAGTGGCAGCCCTTTGACCGTTATTCGATGGTATCAACAGATTTGCATACAGGTGGGGTTCTTGATAGATTTGGCAGCACAAAATCCCTGTTTTTCATCGATTATGTATGAAGAATATTCTCGTAACATATCTATTATCCTTGCGTTTTCAAGTATATTTTGACACTCACCTGCAGTGTTGTTTTTCATTAGGTGCAGAATAATACTTTAATAGAATAGAGAGATATCTTGAGGTTAGGCGATGTGTTGGTTATATGCATTTTAATACGGCGCCACATGATATGCGAATATACATTTAGTAAAAAAATTCAGAACTAATAATTTGGATAAATGAAACACCTGCCATGTAGAATAAATAACAATGATTTTAGTTCACCAGATGTCGTCTGTGGTCTTGTTTAAGTTAAAGCGCCACATTTCCCGATTAGCAAAACTTAGTTAGAAATATCATCAAATGTTATCAGGGTGAAATCTTCTTCATACAGGTATAAAAATTAAATACAATAAATTAGAGGACAATACAATAATTCAAACTATAATACCTATATTAAAATTTGAAATTTGTGTAAAACTTACAGTTTCACACGAATTTTATAATTATATCCCCTCGTATATTCAAATCCCTTTTTAAAATTGTACTAATGAAATATAGTTCAAGAATATGTAAAATATAATTGGTCGTTAATGGAAAATATGTATCATGAAACCACTTCCTTAAATCGGGAATTCTGCAGATTGTGATAGTGTTTCTACGCCCACTCCTTCTCATATGGCGGTATATTCGCCAAGTTTTGAACTGATTGGAAACATTTTTAACAGGTCTGCTCAATTCTTACATACCAAATGAAACACTTTGTATTTCATGCAAAATTTAATCCAAAAGGACTTCTTATAAAAGCATAACAGAGCGCTTTCGGCCTAAGCCATCATCAGTGTTACCTGAAAAGTAAGTAGAAGAACCACCCATTAGCAGAAGAAAATGGCTGCTGTGACAACTTTAAGAATGAAATGAAAAATTGAGAAATGACAATGTTATATCAAGATTCAGAGAGTGTTTAAAGCTTAAAAGGCATAAAATAGGTGTGAGATTTAATGGTGTTTTTTTTGTAATTTTTTTGGGTGATTTTTTAGAGACAAAGGAAAATGGTACAGGTTCTTACACTTACTTGTCATTGGACCTGAAGAACATATCGACGAAGAGTAAACAAACAACACCAACAAACAATGGTCACATCACAATCAAAAAGTCAAAAGTCACATTTTAAAAGGCAACATAATTTTAAAAAGGACAATGCCCAACCACGCTTTACGTGGAACGACAAAATGTGTCGTTGAAGTTGACAGTCATACCAAGCAAACTCTGAAGCCACAGGAACTGGACCGCAAAACAATTTTTGGCGGTAAATTTAAATCTTAAAAATAAATGTTAAACTAATACAGACAGTTATTCAGAATACAAATGAGACAAGTAACATTAGAAAAGAAGTCTGGAGAACAGACTGGCTGACACTAAGCTAGTTGAGGCCAAAAGATAAGATCAATGTTAAATAAAAATGTTATATAAAAAAGTATTATATAAATAATTTCTAGAGCATAAATGATGACTCAAGAAAATCATTGTATTAAGGAAAGATGATGCTTACTTGACTGAGTAGAAGAATATTAGGAAGGAAAACTAAAGTAAAATTTTTGTTTTCTTTTTGTTTTATTTTTATAATTATAAAAAACAACCGTATTAAAGGCAGACATCAGCTCGACCCAATCTACGAGACTGGCCCCCCCTTGTTTGAGTGCTATAATTTTTATTTGAAATAAAAATTTTGTTAGGGTATTTATAATCAGTGCAGTAGATATGGGCAAGACTGACCCCACCCAAAATGAGCTGTGAAGAGATAAAATAAATAAAGTACCCTGACTGGATAGCTATTACAGAAAATAAAGAAAGATCAAACTCAGCAAGTAAAATGTATGCAAGTAAAAACAAAGGAACCTTAGTTAAGAAGTCTCCTGTGCAGAGGAATGTAAGATCTATTTAGATTAACCTGAGTATTGAGGCAGTGGTTGTTCTGAGACAACTCGCTGTTGATCTCGATATCCTCCAAACAGTCCACTCTGTTGAAATTCTTTGAAGAAATACTATGTAAGATTTTTGAGTTGGAATGAGGGCTAAAACTATGGTTGTAATTACGTAAATGTTCTCCAAAAGACGAGTTATTCCTGTTTAAATGTTCGCTGATGCGGACTCTTAATGGCCTGCAAGTTCTGCCAATGTAGGTGCTCTCACACGAATTGCATGACAATTTATAGATTCCCTCCCCCTCACACCTATTTTATGCCTTTTAAGCTTTAAACGCTCTCTGAATCTTGATATAACATTGTCATTTCTCAATTTTTCATTTCATTCTTAAAGTTCTCACAGCAGCCATTTTCTTCTGCTAATGGGTGGTTCTTCTACTTACTTTTCAGGTAACACTGATGATGGCTTAGGCCGAAAGCGTTATGTTATGCTTTTATAAGAAATCCTTTTGGATTAAATTTTGCATGGAATACAAAGTGTTTCATTTGGTATGATTCATACATGCACACAGCCACCACTCTTCACTAATTCTTACATGGTATTATCGTAGAAGTAACTTGCTTTGTATCCAAAGTGATTATCACTGTCTGCAATCTATTTTAAGAATAACCCTCAAATATCTATTATTACGTATCCTGGCCAGGCAACCAAGTCAGTAGTGCTATTTCTATTACTTACCTCAATGGATTCAGCTGCTGCTTTCACCTGACTTTTAAATGAAGACTATACAGCCCCTCAATGAAATATGCTAGCTGCCAACTCTCTGGAGTAGCAAGAAAGGTGTGTCTCGATATTTTGTGTTAAAAGCGCATAATTTTGTTTTTCAATGAGTTCCTCATCGGAATCGGCATTATCTCGTAAAACATTTGTCTTAATATTTTCATCTAAATTCTTATCGCCTCTTTTAATTACTTCCTACTTTTTGTAACATCGCTCTTTAAGCTTCTTGTTAAATAATGACATCCTGATCTTTTACTACTTCTAGTCAAAGATACATTTATATTGCTTCTTCCGTCTCAATCGGTTCGTCCATTGACTGTAAAGAAGGCTCTGATTTCTTCTAGTTACTTTACAAAATTTGGTTCTGACTCTAGTTTTATTTAAGATATTTCGTCATCAACCTAATCTTGTATATATACCTATCAATTTTTGATAAATCTTATCTTCAATGTTCCTATTGCCTTCGAGATTCTTGTTTCTTTCGATAACTTCCAACTTCTTGAAATATCGTTCATATATTCTTGTTAAATATAGCGATTCCACTTCTTTTTTTGAACTTCTTATTATATTGCTCAAAGCTAGTTTGAAATATTCAAATTAGAAGTTTCTTAAAAATCATTTTTTTTTATTTTTCTGGATATTGCTGGAAAAGAGTGAATGTTGACATACAAAACTAATCTATTTGTCTGATATTTTTTTCGTTTTTTGAGACGTTTCGAATTATGACAGTTTTTTCTCTAAAATGCTTAATTGAGGCATAAGCGTTGAAGGATATTTCACGAATCATCAACTGATAAGAAAATTGGTAAAGTGTAATTTGATCTTAAATGTGCTAAGTTGACTGGCGGCTGGAAGAATGATACTCGGCTTACGGTTAGTCTAGGGTCGATGAGAATAGGAAAGATAAACGGAAGAATGGAAGGGATCTCCAAGTAGCAGTGGACTGAAGTTATGATTCTGATTAAGACTTTACTCACGGTAGATTGCATAAGAAAGATAAAAATTTAAAAAGTGGAAGGAGCCTTCATACATCTGTCATTTGGCATCGAGGTCGAAATCATTACTGTGCTGACCATGTTTTGCAGATTGATATAGTACTCTTAAATTCTGGAAGTATGGTAAAAGCTGAAAAAAACAATATTTGCATACGGTGGGTCTAGATTGTGAAAGGAAATAAGAATATTAAGGCAGTGAAAAGACACCTTCATCCGGCTGTAGTTCAAAATCGTGATGACGACTGTGACTAGTCCGATGATATTCACAAATCTGTACTAGATCCTGATGGTAAGTTAAAAGCTAGATAAATGATGCCTTTAATACGTCTAATCTGGAACATATTAGGGACCCTCTGGAATGAGATCGTGATCCTGACAAGGCGTACGATTGTTTGCAATTTGGGGGACTACTGCTAGATTTTAAAAGTAGAGGCAATCTTTCATAGAAAGTTTAGATCAGGTATTGTAAACCCCGTACTGAGTTCAGATTTGCCTCTAAAAGAAAATAAGAAGAGCTAGATATGTTACCAGCATACGATATCAATAGAAATCATTCAAAAAAGATTTATGAGCAACTTAAGTTCGAAAATTAAAATCCTGGTATATATTATTATAAATTCAGTAGAGCCAGATTTATATATGCGACAGCAATTTCCACACCGCGATATTATAAAACATCACATTTAATTATGGTCTTTTATTTAGAAAGCTTATCTTCAATTATCTTATTTAGTTATTGATGGGCAGCGACCTTTTAATAGATTTAAATACAAAGATAGTATAATCACAACATTGAGTAACAATGTATGAATTCAACAGAAAGTCCTTACATCTAATATATTTAAAAATAAGTACAAATTGCCGACATCAACTGCCATTCACTATCATATAGACATGTGATACAAACAAAATTACAAGGTGTTAGACAAGTGAACACTAACTAATAGGTGAACAAACACCAATAAATTATTAACTCAGTGTTTGCAAACCTCTTAAAAATTTAGACCGCAAGTCAAAAAATTCAAAAGTATCATACTGAAAGATAGCTTGTCTAGTAGATGTGGATGTGAATGAATTAAAACCCCAATTTGTTCTGCTTGTTGGTTCGTAAAAGGCGAGACTGTCTAGTAGTTCGAAGCGAGGTATGCAGACCTACTCTACTCAATAGAGCAATATTTGTGAAATCCCGGGAGTATCTTTTGATGAACTCCAGCATCGTAAGCGACTTAGCAGTAATAACAGAAATGTAAGGATCTTTTGTATTAGAGACCTCAGTGAGCGGCTATTATTAATCAGATAATTAAAATGTAATGTATCTCTTGAGTTAGTGAAGGTCATAAAAATTCACTTCGCAACACTGAGCTCCAGTCCGTTTACAACACACCGCTGAGTAAACCTGTCGATATCCGACTTTCACTGGAATCCTGCAAATTGTGCAGTGTGCACCGTGACATACTATTTCAAGTCATCTGCAAATAAAAGGAAATTGCTATGCATAAGGCATTTGGCGATGTCATTGATCCATACGTTAAAATGCAAAGAACCACCAGAATACAGAGAGAAAGTTGTTGATCGGAACAGCTTGAAGCCGATAGGTGAGATACTTAGCTCTAGAGCCAATCCATGAGTGATCATTTCATACTGCTCAACTTCAGCTTCTCAATCAGGGCTTTCAGATCGACCTTATCAAACCCCTTGAAGAAGTCGTCGTACCCAAGGCACCCAATAAAAAGTCAGTATACGTGAGAAGATTCAGCTATATATAATATCTTCAAAAAGCTTAGGGATTGTGCTGATATTACTGATTGGTCTCTACTGGATTTGTATCTAAATAAATCAGAGGGCAATCCGTCGAGTCCAGGTCTCTGGTTCGAATCAAGATTACAAAGCTAAGTGTAGACTTCAGGTAAAGAAATATCACAATGCCTAATATTTATATTATTTAAATTAGGACGATCAGAAATATCGAATGATTTATAACAATATACGGATGAAAAATATCTAATAAACAAATTAGCGATATCCACACTTCTTCTCACCTTAAAACAAGTCGTTAGGAATACAATCTGTCTTACGTGTAAACTTTACAAAATTTCAAAGACTCTTTATGTTCCGCGGAAGATTAGCTTCAGTAGTTGGGGTTTGTTAATTATCATAGCAAACGTTTGATAATGTTTAACACAATGTTCTCAATCGTGTGATCTTCAAGTAGCCATCTTGCGACCCAGTTCTTTCATAACTTTTTGAGCATTCTTTGACAACTTTAATTTCTTGAGTGTATCGACGGGTACTCTTTTTACTAAACCACTTCTTTACACCCAAACTTAACCAGTACCATTAAACACAAAATTCTTCTGGAATAAATTTAGATAGAAAAAAGTATCAGATGTTATATCTGTAGCTTCGCGCTCTTATTGTCTTTATTTATGTTGTTCTCAAGGTTCTTCTTGATTATTTTAATTGCTCCCAATTTCTTCTAACTTCGTTTTAATTTTTCTTTGATTTTCTTGTTAAATAATAGAATAAGGCAATTCCGGGATAGATGGCCATACGATAGAGATGACCATATGCTAAATACACAAACGACGTGCTGCTAGCCACTGCCAAAACATAGTAGCAGTTAGATATTAATTACTTTTTGTCTTTGCTACTCATTAAGTCGAAAAAATACTCACAAATATAAGTATATTTTCAATTTTCCGTTTGTACATATTGAAATATTTGTTTGTATACAGTGTGTCCAAAAAGTATGCAATAGAATGGGAAACTTCTTTATTATTGGTTTCTCAGAAAAATTTTTCTCGATAAAAGTAGTTTCTTGCCCTAAAACAACAAACTTGAGTTAAGTACACGGTGATCATTTATAATGTCCCCCCCTCTTAACTTTTTTCTTTTTCGCATTAGACAAAAATGTTAAATACAAAAGTTGTGCAGAATAATGTAAGCTATTTGCAGAATACATTTATATATATACAAAGTGTTGCAGATATGAGTGGCAAGTGAAAGTTATATTTTTTTAAATGAAACGCCGTGTATATTGTAAATTTTTTGGAATCTCCTAAGAATTCTGAACATTTTTTCTATAACATGTCCTATACCTAAATGTCATAGTTTTCGACATATTCGCATTTTAAATAGTGGTCTCGTATTGTAGTTGCCTAATTCACGGCCACCTAAGCTAGAATATTTATTTTTGAATATAACTGCTTAGTTAAAATGCGAATATGTCGAAAACTATTACATTTAGGTATAGGACATGTTATAGAAAAAATATTCAGAATTTTTAGGAGATTCTAAAAAACTAATAATATACAGTGTATTTCATTTAAAAATATATAACTTTAACCTGTCACTCATTTCTACAACACCTTGTATATATATAAATGAATTCTGCAAATAGCTTTCATTATTCTGCACAACTTTTGTATTTAACATTTTTGTCTAATGCGAAAAACAAAAAAGTTAAGAGGGGGGACCTTATAAATGATCACCGTGTACATCAACTTTTAATTTCCCTTTTTTTCTCGATTTTCTGTTAAACGTTACGCCACTGATGAATGTTTGGTTTTTTTGTTATTAGTATACTTGCCAAGTAACTCCAAAATATATTTAAGACAGAAATTAGTTGCATAAAGTTTCAGTTTTTCCACAGATGATAGGCAGTTTAGTTATCAGTGTGTTGTAAACACACTTACACCCGTTTGGTTCAAAATTTGTTCCAATCAAAATCATGAATGTACCCAACTCTTTTCGTTTCATATAAAACAACTGATAATGTATTTATCGCTTGCACCCGATGAGTAAAATATGCCCAAGTATCCTAAAAAACCATATAAAATATTTGGTCTTGAATTGTAGGCCGTGCACTTGGAATAAACACAAATATCAATTATTTTACTTCACTCTGACATATGAAATTAATCATTATTCAGGTAATCCTTCCAATTGTAATTTGTAATTGTTATGGACAATTATTTTGGACCAAAAGTGTTTAAATGTGTTTGCAACACACTTATACCTAAACTGGCTTTTATCTCCGGAAAAACTGAAACATTATGCATCTATGTAACTAATTTCTATCTTAAATAAATTTTGAAGTTACTTGGCAAGTGTACTAATAACAAAAGAACAAAACATTCACTAGTAGAGGACCATTTAAGAAAAAATGGAGAAAAAAAGAGAAATTAAAAGTTGATGTACTTAACTCAAATTTCACATTTAAATTCTTTTTATTTTAATTTGGAAGAACTTTTCCTTATAAGATTTTGCTGTATCTTTATAAGTTAAGGTACTCTATCCCTGGCGCACTCTGGGAAATTACATTTGCTCAAGCATTAAAGGCAGTACATTAAATTTTTAAAAATTCATTTATTGCTTTACGGCAAGCACCAACTTTTATCAAGAATAAATTTTTCTGAGAAAACAATGATAAAGAAGTTTCCCATATGTTGCATAGTATATTAATGGCCCATTGTAGTTAAGTTTATGATTTAATTTTCGCGCTGTATACCAGTTGATACGATAGTGTATGCGGTAATATAACCTTGAAACAGATCTCTGTGAATGAGAGAACGCGCTAAAATTGTGTGGGCCATCTCTCCCGGATAATCGGGAGAGATGGCCAACATTGCTTCGAGTAAGACGGCCTTATCAATGCTTGAATAAGTTTTATACTTATTAGCGTAAATCTTTGATTTTCTCAGATACCGAACAATTACACACGTAAAGCGGTAAATTTTCGTGGTAATTGGACGCAGGATGCTCTATCAAATTGAATTAGAAGTGCAGTAGAAGGAAATTTGTCTGTTGGTCGGGCTTCTATTGAATACCATTCGCCACGCAAAACCTTAGGACGTGGAATTAAAACTGGAAAGTCGTTGAAATGCAATATGGCATTTAGAAGTGTTCATGAAAACCGCCTATCTCGACATATTTTGACAATGCCGAAACGAGGCTTACCGTTGACTAGTGAGGATAAAATCCAAAGCATTTAATAAATAAAAAGAAAAGGCTGGCTATGATTGATTGATTTTATTTCTGAGCCGCCATCCTGAAATAGATGTCCGTTAATCAGAAGGGGTCTCTTTGGCTCGAACAAATGCAACGAACTGAAATGCAATTGCTTAATATTTTACCTTACTTGAGGCTACAATGGAAGAAAATCATTTATTTGACAAACCTGCCAATATTTTTAACTTTGAGGAGACGGGTCTGCAGCTGACCAGCAGGCCCGGTGAAGTACTGACACAAAAGGGTTTAAAAAGGTGTTTCCGCGTTAATTTAAACCTAGAGAGGAGAAACAATCAGTCTAGTTGCTGCAATGCTGAGGGTAACCTTCTGCCATCAGCTGCTTTCATGAAGGGTAAGAACAAGAAGCTAAAGTGGGAGAATGGATTGCCTCCTGGATCGATTTTGTTCATGTCAGAGAAGTTTGCCCATATTAATTCGAAAATATTTCTATGGTGGCTGCGTCTTCATTTTGTTCCACGACAACCACAGGGAAAAGTTTTATTAATTCTGGATGGACATGCTTCGCATGTAAGTTTGCTACGTCAAATGGGACAATCCTTCTATGTTTATCAAGCCACATAAACCATTGGACAGAAGTTTTTTTAAATCATTAGGAGGACACTTTTTCGAATCTTGCCGTTTGTGGCTCAGATATCATGCAAGAAGACACATCACTCGCTATGAGTTTGGCGAATTGCGGTGTGATAGTTGGCCGCTACAATACAAAATGTTTCTTCAGGATATAGAACTACGGGAATCCTACCCTTCAATATTGACGTACTACCCGATTTATTCTGAAGAGAGTACTACGAATCCAAATCCAATTGGAATTGGGATTCAAACCACATATTTGATTGCAACTCAACCAGTAGGTTACCATTTAAACTCCCATGCATGTTGCTCAATGGCAGCAGCTTTACCAGAAAAAGTAATCCCCTCCAAAATTCTTCAACTTTTGTCAGAAATGCGGACAGTAAATCAAAAGGGGCAAAAAGTTCTTATATTTTTTATGGCCATCTTACTCGTAACGTTGGGGCAAGACGGCAATATAGAAGTTTTGATCAAGAAAACTAATTTACGTTTATCTTTTATTATTTTTTCTTAAAACAATGTTTATTTAGATGCATTTTCTTTGGCTTGAGTAACAAATAAAAAACCAGATACTTTTGTGTAGTAGTTTTTAAAACTCTAAAAAAACTATGGCCATCTATCCCCGACTTACCCTACCTGCTTTATCGTTGCACCGTCATCATGCTGTTGGCTCACTAACCTTATTCTAACAATATTGTTCTTCATTTAAAATTTGTTTTATCCCTCTTTAAAATTTTTCTATCCACAGTAATAATTCTGTAACTTCCAATTCCAAATTTTTCTTTTCATATACATTGTGATATAAATCAACTTACCTACTTGCTCTGTTGGATAAAAATATCAACCTTTAGTTGTTTACAAAATATATTTCCAAAACCTATAAACTTCTTCTGCTTTCAATTGTAATTTTCATATTCAATTTCAGCTTTTTTTAGAAGAGCTGTAATAGTATTTTAATATCGGTCTATTTTGAGCAATATAATATATATACGTTGAAATATACTCCAATGCAGGATATCATTTTATTCTTCTTTTGGAAAGACAAGAGTTTTATTTAAAACTGAAGTATAAGACAAACTGCCATAGTGATGTAATATAGTCGAAAATCTTGTCGCAACCAAAATATATACAAGCTCAATACAAGCTTTCACATAGGAAAAATCGAGATTTTATGGACATGATACGATGTTTGTTGTCGACGTAGTGTTTCTCTTATTGAACGAAATGGGACCAATATATTGTTATTTTGGATGCAGGTGCTGATAATACGTTTCTATCAAGGTTTGTACATACATATAAGATGCTTCTCGAAATCGGTTTTGGCCCAAGTGCTTTTGGAGATATTTGCTAATACAGTCGTAACGTCGGTGCACTCTATTGTCTTTTTGAACATTCAATAATATTCAAAGTTAAAATGTGATGCATATTATATTTTTTTCTTTAGATTCAGTCAATAACAACAAAAAGATAATTGTTAGAATTTTATTTCCTAACTGGCTTTAATGTTCTTGTAGACAGTGACTCAATATTCAGAGCTAGCCTTCGTACATTCTAAAATGAACTCAAACTAAGTCATATATGCTCCAAAAGGCGGTAGCAAACACATTAAGATTGCACCTTAATTTGGAGTAATATTACGTTAACCTTACACCAACAGCATTAAAAAATTTAAAATTTCACACGTACTAAAGCCTGTCTTATATGATTTTATGTTCCAATAGAACGAACAAGAAAATCCAATTTAAAATGAGACAGTCAAAACTTGTATATAGGACATATTTCTCCCGATATATTTAAGCCACATAAATATTTTGGCAACCGTTCCCTCTTTGAACCCTAATCCAGTCGAATCCCGATGGACACCTAAAAGCCTGTGGGACACAAAAGACTTTAAATCATTCGATTATGCTGACGATGCGAAGAAAGCCTTGTCAAAGACATCAAAGGAACCGATCGAATAATAAGAATAACAAATACCTATCTAAAGTTTTCTCTGATTCTAAAAATAAAACGGAAATTTCATAATAAGAGGCTGCAGAAAGCCAAGATGGCGTTGCGAGATTTCAGTTGGATTCTATAACGAGGCCGAATTAGAAGAAGAGTAAAATTTTAATTATCAACATTTCAAAATGTATTGAGTTTGGGTATAGGTTACGAAAGTCGTTCATAATTCTTCGTTCATTTTAAAAATTTTAAAAATTATTTCCGCTGAGAAAGTTTAGCCTTTTGGATCGATAAAATACCAGGTTCAAGTCGTTTTTCGGTAAATATCATGGCTTTTAATTATATTGGTTAGAGCCACATACATTGCGGTTTTATATACATTTCAAGTCTGCAGCGTGAAATACATTTCATTAATAGCCCAGGGCCGTTTTCCGTAATATGTGAATATTTTCTCTAAAAAGAAAAAAGAGCTTTTATACTCTTTTTCAAATGCATCCAAAAGGGCTCGTTACAAATGATGAAAAGAAAAACTTATTTTAGGCTCTATTGCAATTTTCGCATTAGCCTCGTAAAGACTATTTAGAGAACTAATGGACTAAAAGGCTTTACTTTATTTTCGCAAATAAAATGCAAAAAAGGAGCATCGTATAGGGCTGTTCCTTGAATGGCAATAAAGCGTATGAAAAAATTGTGCATTTTACATGGGTATGGATTGTTGATGATAATTACGGAGGCTTTTATTAACTGTGTGCTACATCTCATTCAGAGGGAGCTTCTCAACAAGTGCGCCCGTGCGCGCGCACTGCCTGCGAAAATAAATAGAAAATAGCTATTTATGATATAAGTATGAAAAGTACTCGTTGAAGACATGAGTATGAAAATTTGCGGAACGAGCGAAGCGAGTTTCGCAATTCATACGAGTGCCTTAAACGTACTTTTCACAGGTATGTCTTACAAGATTTTTTTTACGATCATAATAAACATTGGCTTTTTTAAAATTACTTCTGTATATTTACCTGAATTTGTCGTTTTGATTATCATAACAATTAGATCATCATGGTGATCCTATGTTATTTATTTCAAATTGTTTTTTTATGTCAGTAAAGTTGACAAACCGTATGTAATTCGAAAAATCCTGCCTCAAAAAGTTATTTCCAAGAACCTAATGGGTTCTGGTGCACATAAGGTAACTTTTTAATAATTTTTTGGAAAAATTTTGGTACCAATCGATTCGTTTTTTTATTTTCTTTCCGTTTTTTTGGTAAAAAATTTATATTAAATGTTCGTAATGTCGGTGCAATAAGCCATTCTTTTATGTCAGAAGTGACGTTTTAAAGACAATTTACGCATCAAGTAGTATTTTTCAAATGTCAAATTTGACAAAAAAATTTTTTTGATAAAGACAACTATTATTCATTTTGTGAATATTTTTATATACAAATTATTAAAAACTTTAAATTATTGCAACTTACATGGGGTCTGGTTGAAAAGATAATAATTTATAGATTGTCCGCCTTGCAAACTTTCTTTTGTTTTCAAGCGGGTGTCTAGAGAAGTTTAAGCGATTCTGGTTGAGATAAAGCCAAGAAAATTTGAAGAACCACCACATTTGTGTCTCCAAAGTTCAAGTTTTAAAATCACTAAAACACCTTACTACTTGCGCAGGTGAAAATCAAGATCAAACCTGATTACCTGAAGCAAGCAAATTTAAAAATTTTAAAACGGTAAATAATTGATATTTGACATACTGACACGGAGGTCTCGGTCAAGGTTGCCAAACGTTGCATATTTCTCTTATTGAAAATAAGGCAATGTGATCGCCCTTTAGCCAATCCAAAGTAAGGCAAATAAGCGCGCTACATTTCATGCGTTGGCCAGGTTGGCCTCCGCACACTCCGGGAGTAAAGCGAACTCAAATTAATGTAATAAAATCTGTTTTATGAAATAAATTATTTTTTTACTTAGTTTCGGTTGGTTGTTGTGTTTGCTATTCGAGCGAGAGAAGTGAGTAATAATTCAAACTACTTACGACTTATTATGAACTACACTCACCGATCTATGGAGATCGGTGACTACACTCCGAGCTACCTTCGACCATTGTTTATATAAATATAAACAATGCTACGACCTACGCCGAGCGACCTACGATCTACTCCAAGCTACTCTAAGCTACTTATGATCTGCTCCATAGTTACTTCGAGCAACTCCGCGCTACTTATCACCTACTCCGCGCTACCTACGACCTTTTCCAACCTAGTCTCGGTTGTCTATATCATACTCCAAACTGGTCTAAGTTACTTATGACCTACTCCAAGTTAGTATGAGTCACTCCACGCTATTCACGACCTACTCCAAGCTACTCCCACCGATCTCCATATACTACTCCGCGATACCTACGACATACTCCAAGCCAGTCTGCGCTACCTACGAGCTACTCCAACCACTCCAAACTAGTCAGAGCCACTCCGCGCTACCTACGCCCTAGTTCCAGCAATCTACACACTACTCTGAGCTAATTATGACCTGATCCAAGATACTCCGAGCCACTCCGCGTTACTTACGACCTACTCCAAGCTACTTACGACCTACTCCAAGCTACTACGAGCCACTCCGCATTACCTACGACCTACTCCAAGCTACTCTGCGTTACCTACGACATGGTCCGACCTACTCCGAGTTAGTTCGGGTTACCTCTGGGTTAGTTCCGTCTCGTTTTATGCACTACGCACGTGCATGAAGAATGGCTTGCGCGAAGCGCAAGCCATTCTTCATTCACACCTCGGAAAAACAATTTCGGTTAGCTTGGGTTAGCTTGGGTTAGTTCCGTCTCGATTTATGCACTACGCACTTGCATGAATCGTCTCGGTTTAAGCACTACGCACGTGCATGAAGAATGGTCATTCTTCATGCAAACGTACGGGAAGCAATTTCGGTTAGCTTGGGTTAGTTTGGGTTAGCTTGGGTTAGTTCCGTCTCGTTTTATGCGCTACGGAATTGCATGAAGAATGGATTGCGCGAAGCGCAAGCCATTCTTCATTCACACCTTGGAGAAACAATTTCGGTTAGCTTGGGTTAGTTTGGGTTAGCTTGAGTTAGTTTGGGTTAGCTTGGGTTAGTTTGGGTTAGCTTGGGTTAGTTTGGGTTAGTTTGGGTTAGTTGGCACCGCAGCCATCTTCTGCGGGGGTTGAGCTACCTGCCAGGCGCGTCCCCGGGTGGCGGATAGGGGAAGGCCATGGTGTCTCGGCACTATGGCTCGAGACGACATAAGCGGACCCTTTCGGGTATAAATTCCTGATCGGGCCTGTCGAATAAGTCTCCGCGGACTAGCTCACTCAGGGGCTCATGTCTTATGGGCACGGGAAGTGGCAATCCCGAGGACCCTTAGCTAAGTCCGTCTCTTCCTTCAACTTGTCTTAGAGACGGACTTTCTCTTTAATCTATCCTATCGATCGCACTGGATCAACTCTTGTTTCTTCCGACCCCGACGCTATTAGGTTTTCGAGGGCTAGGGGCCTTCCTTTTCTATCTATCTCACACTTATACTTACAATATTGCTATGAAATGGACAAGGAAACGGCACAAACGTTTACCGAACAGGGGAGGGAGACCCCAGTTCCGGTCGGGTGTGTGGGTGGACGTGCAGGCCCCCCCGACCGTCAGCCAGCGACTGTACAGCTCCGGCGGTAGGGAACCAGGCTGCGGAGCGGGTGGATGCTTCTGGAACATTGGGAGAGAGCGACGGATCGCGGAGTGCGGATCCATTTCTGGTGGAGGCAAATTCTGCGACCGGTTATGGACGCAGATGGGACACAATTGTTGACCCGTTTAAGAGAAGGGAATCGGTGGGACGATCTCCCACAAGACCATCTAAATGGCCATTAGGCCCGGATAGCGAACAATTGGAAAGGAGGAATAGCACAGCGTCAAACGCATCAATCTCGTCCAACGCCTCGCAGGCAGCTTTTGACCTGACGACGGGAGACAGAGAAATGAAACAATCAGTCGTAAAAGGAGGCGCGACTCAAAGAAGTATATCAGTCGGTAGTGACAGGGGAAAGAAGCGGAGGATCAACACTTCCACAACAGACAGCGAGAACTGCACTGTAAAGGAGTGCCAAGAGGCGATAATATTGAAGGAGGCTTTAGAACTGATCTCCAAGCTAGGCCAGGATCTAAACAAATATGTCGAACAAAACACCAAACGTGAAATAAAAGATATAGCAGCCAAACTCAGAAGGCAACTGGCTGTTGTTAACAAAGAGTCCATAAAGCTTTGGCTGGATCAGCGATGCTATGAGCAAGTGGATAAGCAGATGGTGACAAACGAAACGCAGACACCAGAAAAGATTGATGTCAAGAACGCAGAGACACAGACGTATTGGAATGACTTTACGAAGAACGAAGTAGACTCAGTAGAGGGGGTCAAAGATTTTGAGAAATTCAGCGAAATCGAAGAGCTGAAATGGAAAGAAAGTGCATTTAAACAGACACAAATAAAAGTGGGGAACCCTCTCAGTACCAAAACGGAGGTAATCAAGGTGGTTTTTGCGGAACCCTCGGACCCGCAAATGCAGAAAAGCGTTCAATCCCTATATAGAAGTAAATATCCTATGCTAGCAGAAACCACGGAGGAGTTCGAGGTTTTGGAACAACGTACCACGATTAAATCAAAGAGAGAAAAAGATGCACTTGCAGACAAGATAATAAAAATATCATGTGAAATGAAACTCGAGGATATATGGAGAAACCTAATATACGTCAAGGAAGAGGCCCGAGGTGCCGAATGGGTTGCATTGCACCACCTAGAGGAAATAAGTCTACAAACACTTAGAAAAATGGCCGAGGTTGTGTTCCAGGACACAGAAACACAAGTAGTTATATACACAACCAGGAGACGCGCGGAAGAAAGCCGGAAAAGACCTCAATCTGACCAACAAAATACAGGGGAAAAAATGGTAAAAGAGAGAACAGACTGGGGGATTGTTATAGACCCAAAAGAAATGGACTTTAAGGAGGCTGTGGGGAAAATAAAGAGGAAAGTAAGAGACAATCCCGCGAGCGGGTCAATCAAAACAATCAGAGCAACGAAGGAAGGTAAAGTACTGATCCTAATGGAGAAAGATGAAGGAGCACTAGCTGAAATAAAGGGGGAAATTAAGTCGGTTATGGGTCCAGCACAAATTAGGACTACAGGCGTCTTCAACAACAAGACTGCTATCCACATTAGAGGAATGGACGTGACGACGACCCCTGAAGACATTAGGGAAGCTGTCCAGGAATATTTGGGCCATGCAGAACCAGTACCAGTAAAGATAGGAGAAATAAGACCAAACGCTAACAACACAACAGCGGTAACAATAATGTTAGATGAGGAAAACGCAAATAAATTTACAAAGAACAATATCGTCAGGGTTGGCATCGTAAATTGCGGCATCGAGCGCCACTTAAACGTAGCAAGATGCTACAAATGTTGGCGATATGACCATAAGAGCACGGAATGCCGAAACGAGCCAATGGGAGATAAGTGTTATAAATGCGGAGAAGAAGGTCATAATTTGAGAGATTGCAAGGGCGATGCATACTGTCCAGTATGCAATGAAAATCATAGACTAGGATCTGGAAAATGCAAAGCGTTTAGGAGAGCTTTGTCCACAGCGAGAAAAACAGCTAGATATGCTCCCACTGACCGCGATGGAGAATACTGGTTACATTGAGAGCGGGGGCTCCCTCAGGTTTATCCAGGTGAACTTGAATAGATATCGTACAGCTCATAATCTTCTGTTGGCCACAGCCTACGAGCATAAAGCAGACATATTAATTAGAGCGGAACCAAATATTAATGAATCACAGAAGCCGGGATGGTTCGCGGATGACAATAGGGGTGCGGCCATAAAGATTTGCAATAAACAAGTCAAATATCAAGACTACGGGAAGAGGCAAGAGTTCGTCTGGATGGAACTGAGGAACTTCGCGGTCTTTAGCTGTTACATGTCACCCAACAAAACGATAGAGGAATTTAAGGTATCCCTCGACACACTGGGAATGGTCCTGGACGGCCTCGGGAAGGAAGCGGTGATTATGGGCGACTTTAACGCTAGTGCACCCGAGTGGGAGATGGAACAGACAAACCAAAGAGGTCGTGTCTTACTGGAATGGATTGCCACGAGAGATCTAATGATAAGCAATAGAGGAAACACGCCAACGTTCCAAAATGAAAAGGGTTCATCGATAGTAGATCTCACACTATTCGGTGGCGACATTGGCGGGAAGATTCGAAACTGGAGAGTGTTAGATAAAGAATCACTGAGCGACCACCGGTACATAATATTTGACCTCACGGAGCAGAAAATGGAAAATAACGGAGATAAAGTGTTAGGTTGGAACACAGAAAAGATCAATAAAGACAAGCTTAAAATAGCAGCTGACAAAACATCAAATCAAGTACCGGAAACAGCCGAGCAACTATTAGAACAACTGAAACAGATCTGTGATGCCTCAATGCCACTTAAAAAAATATCTTACCGCAAGAGACCGGTATACTGGTGGACACAAGAGATCTCGGAGCTCAGACAAACTTGCCTGCACTCCAGACGTACTACCACAAGGAATAACAAGAGGGAACTTACCAGAAACGAACAAGACAAACAGAGGTATAACAAAGACAAGAAGGCTCTACGGGACGCCATTAAAATATCAAAGAAGGAATGCTGGAATAAACTCTGTAAGGAAATCGACGATAATATATGGGGCGAAGGATACAGAATCGCCACGGGGCGCTTGAGGCTTGTGGCGCGCCGCTCCCTTACCATTGAACAGACAATAACAACTGCGAATAAGCTATTTCCCCGCAGACCGCGGGTGGACTGGGAGGAGTTGAATATCGCACGACACGAAATCCCTGAAGTTAATATCGAAGAGATTAAGAAAGCCGCTCAAAAACTAAAGATAAAAAAAGCACCTGGTCCAGACCACATACCAGTGGAAATAATCAAATACATGGTGGAATACAACCCTCGATTCTTCCTGGGCCTATTCAATAATCTGATGACGTCTGCGGAATTCCCGATAAGCTGGAAAAATGCCAAACTGGTATTGATTGAAAAACCCAGGAGGGAAGGGGAGGAAGAAACTAAATACAGACCGCTCTGCTTGCTGAACACTGCGAGCAAACTCTTTGAACACGTTATACTGGAAAGACTCAAGGATGACTTGAGACTTACCGAAACGCTGTCATCTAGGCAGTACGGATTACGGAGTGGGAGATAGACCGTCCAGGCTGTGAAGGAAGCAATGAAACCAGTAAGGAGAGCTATTTATAAAAGAAGTCACAGACATAGGGATATAGGCATATTTGTTACATTAGATATAATGAATGCATTCAACTCCGCGCCATGGCCCGAAACAATATCCGAAATTAAAAAGAGAGGTGCCGCCCCATATTTAACGAAGATAATCCAAAGCTACTTCACGGACAGGACGATCACTCTGGAGGCCGAAAACAAAGTACTTTCCGTGGATATAACATGTGGAGTCCCACAGGGCTCAATTCTCGGACCCACATTGTGGAACATTCTATACGATGGACTCTTGAAGCTACCCCTGCCGAAGAACACAATGCTTACGGGATACGCCGACGATGTGGCCGTAACTATACTGGGAAAGAGTATGGAGGAAATTCAAGAAAAACTAGATATAACCATGAACTTGATTCAAGCATGGCTTAGATCCAAGCACCTACAACTCGCAATGGAAAAAACGGAGATAGTTGTACTAACATCGCGAAAACGGGTCCCCCAAACAACGTTCACTATAAATGCCGAAACTATCACACCAAAGAAAGAATTGAAATATCTCGGAGTTTGGTTAGACAATAAACTCACGTTCAAAAGCCACATAAGGAAAACAGCTGCCAGGGCTGGGGAAACAATGGCAAATCTTGGTAGACTAATGCCAAACGTGGGAGGCCCGAAGGCGAGCAAAAGGAGGCTACTCTGCTCAGTAATGCAGTCCATTTTATTATATGCTGCTCCGGTGTGGGGAGAGGCAATTAAGACCGCAAAAAACCGGAAAATATATGAACAGGCACAGCGACAGGCAGCGATCAGGACAACATGTGCTTACCGCACCGTCTCTACGGAGGCTTTGCAGGTGATAGCCGGACTGCCACCTCTGGATCTCGTCGTAAGGGAGAGGATCGACATATTTGAGTCGCCGGCTGTGGAAAAGACCAAAACCCGTAGAGAATCCAGAATTTCGCTAAATGAGCAATGGCAGGATAGGTGGAGTAATACCAAGAACGGAAGATGGACATATAGGTTAATACCAAACATCGGTTTATGGATAGATAGGAAGCATGGGGAGACTAACTATTTCCTTACGCAGATGATCACGGGGCATGGATCGTTCAGAGAATATACTAGCCAAATAAATAAGAGCCCAGATGACGAGTGCCTGTACTGCGGCGGAAAAGACTCTGCCGAACACACGATATTCGCATGCAAAAACTGGACAGATCAAAGAACAATATGCAATGAAAGTCTGAACACCACGCTTACCCCAGACAATATTATTCAGCAAATGGTAGCCAGTGACGACAACTGGAAAAAAATAAATAATATGATTGAGGATATTATGAGGGAAAAGATTAGTATGGAGATAAGGACGGAACAAAATGGGGAATACTAGACTGAAATAGTCGCCCGCACTGAAGGAATGCTAACGCGCTACCGGTGCGGGATGATGACCGAACAGAGGAGGTTTTTTAGTGGGTCGGCTTGACCGGAGTCCCACACTACCTTGTGCGATCGAACAACAATGCCAAGGTGTACATAGACACGTATTTTCCCTCCTCTCCAACAAAAAAAAAAAAAAAAAAAAAAGGGTTAGCTTG
>JAEQML010062782.1:0-23930 GCA_016904865.1 Pissodes strobi | reverse complement strand
GCACGGGCAGGGAACGTGGGTGAAAGTAAATTGCATTACTTTTCCAATTCAATTCAATTTCAATTTCAATTCAAAATATGCTTTATTGTCTAAAGAAAATTTTCTCATTGACAAAGCTGGAAACTAAAGCTAGCAAAAACATCAAACTTCTAATATTATAGTAACATATGTACAATACGTATAAGTAACACAAAAAATGTTCAAAACAATCTGAGATAAAATATTTCACTTCAACTTTCCATTCAAAACATGCTACATTGGCCAAAATACACGGTATTCATTAGCAAAGCTGAACTATGGCTATTTAAAACAGAAACTATCACGATAAATGCTCTAGAATAGAGAAAGGACAGGACAAAAAAAAACAATTATGTCAGGGAAAAAACAAATTTGAAATAAATAAATATATATAAACACTATTCGGTATACAATTAGTCAAACAACAGATTCACAGAAAACAAACTAAATCAAAGTCTAGAAAGTATCACAAAAGTACTCCTCAATGCTATAGTATGCCTTGGTAAGCGCATTTTCTTCACTTGCGTTTTAAATAACTTAAAGGTTGAAACCCTTCGAATTGAAAGTGGGAGAGTATTAAACATTTTTTTACTATTGTAAAAGATAGAATTTTGAGTCAGTGCGGAAGTTGGTATTGGTAAGTTAATTTTAAATGAAGAACGCGTATTGGTAGTGCTAATCGATCTAATCATAGAGCAGTACTTTCTATACATCAAACACACAGTTTCCAGAATAAAGATAGAGGGCAATGTTAAAATCCTTTCCTCTACAAAACAAGGTCTGCATGACTCCCTGTACCCAAGGCCACAAAGAATTCTAATGGCACGCTTCTGCAGAACAAAGAGAGGTCTAAACAAGTATTCCGCACAGCTCCCCCAGAAACAAACACCATAACGCAGATGGGAGTCCACCAAGGCAAAATAGGCACTCTTAGTCAAAGTTTTATCTAACTGGCTTTTAATATTTCTTAAGGCAAAGCAGTTAGCTGCCAGTTTTGAAGATAATAGCTCAGTATGCTTGTCGAACCTTAACCTAGCGTCAATACACAAACCCAGAAATTTATTAACGTGAGGGGACGGAACAGGGTAAGTATCCAGGCTTACACCATTTAGATGACACTTGAAGTACAATATATTGGTCTTGGAAATATTGAACGACAATCGATTGCAATCGCACCATCCCTTAACAATGGCCAGATCCCTGTTAATCATACCACTAAGAGTCTGGGCGTCCCCACTATGCCAAAGAAGGGTAGTATCGTCAGCAAAGGATGTACACTGGCTGGTTTCGATTATTAGTGGTAAGTCATTAATGTATAAGAGGAAAAAAAGTGGGCCGAGAACAGAACCCTGGGGCACCCCCGCTGAGACACTTAACTCCTCTGAGGAGCTGCCATTAAAGACAACTCTCTGTCGTCTGTCAGACAAATAGGACCTAAACCACGCCAGAACACACCCTCTGAAGCCATAGGCTTCAAGCTTCCTCAGCAGTATTTCGTGCGATACACAATCGAAGGCCTTGGCCAAATCACAAAACACAACGGCAGCCAAATCTCCATCGTTGAGCCTCAGGTAAAGCCTTTCAAGCATATGAAAAATGGCATCATTGGTACTCTTGGAAGACAGAAACCCAAACTGGGATTTATTTAATATATTATTAGCTTCCAAAAAGTTAACCATTCTTTTTTTAAGGAGTTTTTCGACAATCTTGGACAAGGTAGGCAGCAGTGAAATAGGCCTGTAGTTAGAAGCAATATCTTCACCCTGCTTGAATATAGGAATGACAATGGCCCTCTTCAGCAAATCTGGAAAATTGCCATTCAAGACTGGTCTATTAATACATTCGGCCAGTGATAATAGAGCTGCAGAGGGTAGATTTAAAAATATATCCAAAGATATCTCGTCCCAACCTGCAGATCTTTTGTTTTTAATTTGGGTTAAAGTGTTCAGAAGTTCCTCAGCAGTAACAGGAGTAAAGTAAAAGGCATTATTAACTGAGATGCCACGCATAAAAGTCAATGGGTCAGTACCATTAGAAGAGAGGCTCGTGGTAAGTTGAGAGGCAATGGAGCAGTAGTAAGAATTTATAATATTAGCTTCCAATTTGGAATTAAGTTTCTTAGATTCTTTACCCCGCAGGGAATTAACTATTCGCCATGCCTCTCTCTGCTTGTTGCTTGCGCATGCCAGTCTGCAAGTATAATAGTTATTCTTAGCCGCTTTTAAAACTTTGCGATAAATATTACGGTAATTGTTAAAGTAGTCAAGAAAAATTGTATTATTCAATGAATATTTACGAATAGTATGGAGACATCTCATGTTCCTCGCAGAAACCCTTACACCCTTCGTAATCCATGGCTTATCTTTTTTTTGTTTTAAGGTTAAAATGGGAAATGCTGCATTAAAAACATGCATAAGTTGTTGGTAGAAAGTAAACAGTGGGTTGCCTCCGCCGCACAAGGGGCCCCAATCAACCCCTGAGCAAGCATGGGCAAATGTAGCAAAGCTTCTCCTACAAAAAACACGGCCACGTCTTCTTCGCGTCCTAAGTTCATTATTACTATTCTTGAAATTAAACTTACAGAAGACCGCCTCATGGTCAGACAGACCGGCATTCATCACCACACACGGCACATCACCACCCACATTCGAGCATACATAGTCCAGCACAGAGGAAGACCTCTGATTTACCCTTGTAAACGAATTGACATGCATTTTCAGCCCATATGAGTGCAATAAGTTATCAAGAAATCTAACCACCCCCCGACTGCTGTCAGCGTAATTAATATTAAAGTCGCCCTGAATAATTTATTTATTTATTTATTTATTCAATACAGTATCTACAGCAATGCCATTTACAGATACCACCTATTCTAACTAAAATAAAATAACATAAAATAACACCACTCGAAACTTCCACCACACAGAAGTAAAAATCCGAAAATACACTCACACTATCCAACTATCATCCGCCGAGCCTGAGCAGCAAGCAACTTTTGTTCTACAATTCTTGCAAAGCGTTCTAAATTGGTAACTGTTACATCTATGTCACTAGCATAGGTGTTAAAGATATCACACATACGATAAATAGGAGAATTTTTATATACGTTGATTCTCGGAAAATCTAAATAAAATGTTTTCCTCTGTCTAGTGCTGACACGATTAACTGAAAATGGCAACTGTGATAAGATGTCCATGGAGTCTATGCGATTGTTGAGAAGTTTATACAAAAACATTAAGCAAATTTTAATTCGCCTATTTTCCAGTGTCAATCTATTAAATAAACTTAACAAAGCATACTGGTCATATCCCTGCACAGGATAATAACCGTACTGTTTCAAGAACATATATTTTAAAAATTTTCTCTGGACCCTCTCTATTGATTTCGACCAGACTTCATAATGGGGCGACCAGATTATACTTCCATATTCCAGTCTAGGTAATACCAGACTGTCAAACAGTCGAAGGCAAACATCCACACTGAACCGTTTGGCGGATCTGACGACGAACCCCATCACCCTATGAGCATCATTAATCTTTTCAACAATGTGACCCGTGAATGATAAAGAACCATCGAAAATAACTCCTAGGTCTTTATGACTAGAAGTCTGTTCTAAAACTGTTCCATTAATGCTATATCCGCTAATAATTGGATTCCTATTCAGGGAAAACGTCATTGTGGTGCATTTTTTACCGTTTAAAATAAAGCCATTGTCAGCACACCATTCGACAACACCATTCAAATCATGTTGCAAGAAATCACAATCATCCTCTGTCAAGATTTCCAAAAATAACTTGAAGTCGTCAGCAAATGATAATGTCCGAGCGTGTCTCACAACCTGACACAGTCCATTAATTGCAATCAGAAACAAAAGAGGTCCCAAGTTAGAACCCTGTGGAACCCCTGATGTACTACCATATACACAGGACTTTGCCCCTTTTATCTCAACATACTGTTGCCTATCACTAAGGTAGGATCTTATTAAATTAACTAAGTCTTCTGATACATGCATTCTGCTCATTGATTGAATAACAATACTATGCTTCACCTTATCAAAGGCTTTCTCCATATCTGTAAAAATTACGTCAACTTGCCGTTTGTTATTAAATGATTCATGCAAATATTGACAAAAAGTAATTAAATTCGTCATAGTGGATCTCTGTGGAAGAAAGCCGTGTTGATATTGCGAAACATTAAATTTTACCTCTTCATAAGTTCTATTGAAGAGGACTATTTCGAAAACCTTAGATACAGCGCTCACAATAGAAATAGGCCGGTAGTTAGTGATCTCATGTCTGTTGCCGCCCTTAAATATTGGAACGACTTTACTTATTCTCCAGATAGTTGGGTAAGTAGAAGTTTGAAAACTTAGATTAAAGAGAAACGCTAATGGGTGCAGCAGCGAATCACTGCAACCCTTAAGTATATAGCCCGGAAAGCCATCTGGTCCTATGGCCTTGTTCCCTTTCAACTTTTTTATCGCTTTACGAATCTCATGCTCAGTTATAGGTACGTCACAAAAGTGATTGTTACACTCACGCTCACAACAGTCCAGACCTTCAACCACAGAAAACACAGAGCTAAAATAAAGCGCAAACCCATCTGCTATACCTTTAGCACCCGAATAGGAGACATTATCATAGCTGACCTCTGATGGAATATCTGTGTTATTTTTCTGTTGCTTAATGTACGACCAGAAATACTTTGGATTGTCATGCAAGCCAATCTCTACTCTTGCCATATACTCGTTATAGGCAAATTTAATTTTAGCTTTAATTAGGCGCCTCATATGTTTGTACTTGTTTAGCCAGTAATCAGATCGAGTATGTTTATATTTCCTGAAATACTTCTCTTTTTTCCGTAGATGTACTATAATGTCTCTATTGTACCAAACAGGAAACATTCTCCCGACCTGTGTCGACAAAGGAACACACTGAATAAATATATCATGAAATATAGCATAAAACTTGGCTAGCGCGCCATCAATATTGTCGTACTCATAAAGAGACCCCCATTCCTGTTTCTGGATCATATCATACATCAGAAGATAATTTGCCTTCTTAAAGTTAAATTTCCTATTTGTGATTGGCTCACATTCTTCATATTCACATCCACACTTAAAACTTGCCAACAAAGCAGGATGATGCATATCAATAGGTAGCAATGGGTCAGCATCAATTTCCACCTCACAGCTCTCTAAAAGGGGGCTAACAATTATCAAATCCAAAAGGACATTGTTGACATTTCGTACACTATTAATCTGCAGAAAGCTAGTGAATGCTAAGAAACTCTTGAAATCAAGAACATGTTCATTATGGACGTCATACACAAAGTCACGCAAATTAAAATCACCTAAAATTATACAATCATAATTTAAAAAATTAGTTTCAATACAACTATAAAATTTTCTATACAATAATAATAATGACCGAAGCATGAGGCGGAATTCTGCTCAACAAAAGTTCCAACCTGCCAAGAAAAACATCACAACTAGAGCTAGGTGAACGGTAAATACACACAACAAACAAGTTCAAAAGGTCAGAAAATATAGCAGAGCACTCAAAAGACATTTCACTACAAAGATCGTCAAACTTAGATATGCTCCCAAATCTAAGCAGGTCAAGAGCGGAATCATGCAAGAGGATCATGGTACCACCATGCAAAGAAACAACTCTGCAAAACTTACTCATCACCACATAGTTCAAAACATGAACAGGTTCATCAGTCTTCAACCAGTGTTCAGTAAGTAGCAAAAGCGAAGGGTAACCCAATCTCTCCAGAAAAACTTCCAATTCGCAAGATTTTTGTCTTATGGATCGGACATTCAGCAAAAGTGTAGTTAATCTGAGGTAGCCACATCTAAAAAAGTAGCACCATCCGAGTCAGAACCCGCGTCAGACGTTGCAACATCCACCAAACCCTCCAAGTCATCCAAACTATCATGGTTCAAGGCCTGCCCAGCTGTATGGTTCAGACCATCGTGATCATCGTTACCTGTGTTTTTTCCGGAAGAGCAATCAATGTGAATAAGATTAGAAGAATTGGACTTAGGAGCTTCAATAATTTCCAGTAATGATTCTGAAATTCTAATGTTTTTAAGTTTGGAGCCCATTGCGTCACAGATATTCAGAAACTGTATGCGATTCCTAGTAAATCTGTCGACAAAATCTATAAAATTACATAACTTATAATTAAAAAAGGAAACATTATAAGAAGGCTTAACATTGCTAGTTGAAATACTACCTATGATACAGCAGGATAAAAATATTACATTAGTATGTAGGCAAGATTGACTACCTACATACATTTTGGTAACCTTATTGAAAATCAAAGCTGGAAGCTGGAACAGTGTATTTGAATGTAACGATGCAGAATATGCCACACAAAATTTCTCTAGAATAATAACTGATACTCTGAATAAGGCTAAAATCGTGAAAACATATAACACCAAAAATTATAGAAAATTGAAGCCTTGGATAACAATTGGAATCATTAATTCTATAAAAACTAAAGACAAACTTAAGAAAAAACTCCTACAATATAACAATAAGAACAATAAAAAAAAGTGTTTACAGATTACAGAAATTCTCTCAATAAAGTAATTAAAAAATGCAAACATGATTTCTACAAAGCTGAAATAAATAAAAGTGGACATAACCTTAAAAAAATATAGCACAATATTTCCAAAGCTACTGATACTGCTAAAACAAAAACTACCCCGTATTTGGAGGTAACCAGCAATGGGAACTGCAAATTCCCTCAAAAACAGTTTTACATCACTATCGTCCATGTTTTTAAAACCGACAGAAAGAAAGGAAATTATAAAACAAATCAATTCCCTGAAAAACAATTGTTCCCCTGGATTAGATGGTATTAATACGAAATTAGTAAAAGATTTTCACAGCTATCTTATTGACCCATTAGTTTATATAATTAACTTGATTTTTAGAACAGGCAAGGTCCCTGAAAGTTTTAAAACAGCAGTTGTTACTCCCATACATAAGTCGGGTGATAAATCGTATGTAAACAACTTTCGCACAATTAGTGTGATCAACACATTCGCAAAAATTTTTGAGAAGTGTCTTAAGGATCGCTTGGTCAGCTTCCTTGAACAAAATAATAATATATCACAACGTCAATTTGGTTTTGTGAGGGGTTTGAGTACTTCTGATGCTATGTGTGAACTGTGTAACTGTATAACTGAGGCTCTAGATAACGACCAAAAAACTCTTGCCATATTTCTGATCTTGCGAAGGCATTTGACACGGTGCCCCATGACTTACTTCTTGAAGTACTGCAATGTTATGGGGTGAGGGGCCCTGTGTTGGATATCTTCTGGAGTTATCTAACGAAAAGAACGCAAGTTGTAAAAATTGATGACACAATCAGTGATCCATTAAAAATCAAAATTGGGGTTCCACCAGGAACCGTTCTGAGGCCAATTCTTTTTGTACTATATATAAATTCCTTGACCTATATGCAGATTCCAGATGGAATTGTGATTGATGTCTTATGCTGATGACACAGTGGTGGTATTTTCAGGAGACTCATGGTTATCTGTCAGGAATTCTATGATTGAGGGTTTAAAGAAAATAAAAAACTGGCTAGACTCATTTAAATTATCATTAAACGTCACAAAAACTAAATATATAGCCTTTACAATAACCCTTGCAAGTCGACCTGAATATAATCACGTTAGTATTGAAAATTTTGCAAGTGATATTAATGAAGTTGACTCCATAAAATATTTAGGAATCATTGTGGATAGAAACCTAAAGTGGGATCAGCATGTTAAGAGACTAATGAGTAATATTAGAAAGTTACTGTATAAATTCTACATATTGAGGGATATCCTCAGTAGCAAACTTTTGATTAGTGTTTACAAGGCTTTAATTGAGTCACTTGTGAGATATTGTGTGGTCGTGTGAGGTGGTTTGTACTAAAACTCGCTAAGCCCTTTGAATGTAATCCAGAATTACGTCCTTAAAATTATATATCGTAAAAATAAATGTTTTCCTACTGACCTACTATATTCTGAAGAAATATTGACTATAAGAGCGATGTATTGTCTTACAACCTGTTCACTCATTCATAAAAACACTAACATCAAGAGATTTATCACACATAGTCATGAAACCAGAAGCAAAACCGACAGACTTCTGCAACTTCCTACCAACAGTACATCAAATAAATTAAGATCATTCTTATATTTGGCTCCAAAAATGTATAATCTCCTACCTTTGAGTGTAAGAAATTTGCCCAGTCTCAAAAATTTAATGAAAGCTGCAGAGCGTACATATTTCGAAATTTTGATAGATTTAAGGTATTATTTTGATTCCGGATTCTATTGTTATTGTTATTTTTGTTCTATTTTTGTATTCCATCTGCCTTTTCTTTTTTTTCTTTATTTGGAGAAATGTGCTTAGTGATTATTTTTAGTGTGATAACAAAAATACTAGATGAAAATTGTAACCAAGTCTACTTTACTTTTTGCATATACAGGTGGTTTAGCCCACCTAGATGTAATTAATTCATATTGTATTAGTTTATCTTTATAAACTTAGATAGAAATGCCATTTATGTAATGTACTTAGCATCTTGAATAAATTGATGATTGATGATATGGCTGCGCAAAAATGTCATAACATTTTTTTAATACTTTCCAAAGCCTCCTTATTTTCTTCACTATCAACGACGCCGGTTGATGGCCTTCGTAATAAACTATTAGAGCTTTCAGTTTTCTTTAAACAGTTGTAATTTTTTGGAGCCCCATGCATTGTCATGGTCCTTGCATGTTTTGCAGTTAATTCACTCTGCTCCAGTGGTTTTGATAACCATAGCTCTAAAAAACTAAGAATTGTTGCCAATTTTACTTACATTATTAGGAACTTCCTGAGACTTCTCATTTTCATTAATAAATATCATCTGTTGTGGAATCTCATCTTCTACTTCTCCTTCATCAGAAGCAATAGTATCATCATGGTAGGAGACCAATTTAGCAAGCCTTGTAGTAACAGTTATGCTGAGGCTACTTCCCGGACTTCCAGGTCTTGATGAGGCTGTACTTCTATTGTCAGAATTAGTATCTTGAGGTGATTTAGAGTATTTTGGGGACTCTTCAGTGCCGTTATCCTTTTCCTCCTCTTCACCCTCAGAGTCAGTGTATGTGGCCGTTAGAGATTCTAGCGCTGATGTAGTCATTCTTTATTATATTCAAACTACAAAAAGTATATAGAGAAAAATGCTATATTGGCTTCAAATGTCCTCATTAATTTGAAAACACGTTAGAAATCTTGGCCGTGATTACATTCAACTCAAATTGAGAAAAACATTCCAGATTCCAATGTAACAACACTAACAACAAACTTGTAAGCAAAGCATCCTAACCTAACAGTTAACGAGTTAACTGTCGTTGTCAGTGCTGCCCAGTGTCGCCAACCGAAGATTAACAATTATAGTACAAAGCAGGACAAAATTATAGTACATTGAGTAAAAATTATAGTACAAAAGTGGTAAAAAACGATTTTAGTTTCCAGATAGTTTTGATGTGGTATTCGTATTATAGTAGCGGAAATAGGTATATTATACCATTGTCTTTATAAGAAAATACCTACCTATATTATATTGGGTGGCCCGGATTCGGTTCCCGTCGAAGGCAAAACATGATTTTTTTAATTTTTTTTCAAGGTTATGTATGTTTCTTTTTTAAATTTTGGTCAGTTTTGTTTAATTGCGCCCCGAATCGAACCAAGCGAGCGGGGGGCAATGCGTGAAGAGTTAACAGTAACATAGAGTCGTATAGGTCTTAAAGAATGTTAATATGCCTTCCGCTCAGTGATTATGAAATACGAATCGAAAAGACCTTGCTGCGTGGCGCATTAGCCATTTTATTAAGGTTATTTTTTTTTTAGTTTTCGTTCATGCAGTTATGAATATAGATTAATTAATTATAGTATTTTAGGCGTACTATAATGACCCTTGATAGTACATAGTACATTGCCACTTAATTATAGTACAAATACTATATTTATGATACGGTTGGCAACGCTGGTGCTGCCAACCTTCAATTCTATTTTTGATATATCGAAACTTAATAGGTTTGTTCTAGCAGCGATTTCAAACGGTTCCAAACCGTAGGGAGTTTGCGCATAGCCACATAAGCGACGCTTATATCGTTATGCGCAAACTCCGGACGGTTTGAAACCGTTTGAAATCGCTGCTAGAACAGACCTAATATCAGCCGCGTTCGTTATTCTTATATTTTTCCTCGATTTGCTCTAACATTTTGACAGGCATGTGACTTGGATTTTCCTTTTAAATACGCAGACCTCGTGACTGTCAAATTTTCAGAGCAAATCGAGGAAAAAGATGACAATAACGAACGCGGCTAGCGATATAACAAAATACCGAAGTGAATATATCGATATACCTATGCGATATAGCGATATCATTTTAAACAGTCAAAAATGAGCGTTTAAATATAAACTGGTTTAAGTCACTTCCGATTCGTTCTTGGTTGAGGTAACATCGCGGGTTGTAGCGGCTTCTTTCACGAGTGTTACTGTGGCTGCCGTCAAGGTCGAATGTTACAAATGAGGATACATACATCAAATTCATTCAAAGAAGGGAGATTCTTTGTGAATGTATTCACGGAAACACATGCAAGCTGCTGTATATATATTACAATAAGTAATATTTCACTTTTCGCATGGCCCTCCGCTCGCTACCGCTCGCTACGGGGGCTCAAGAAATGGAAACTAACCAGGGGCTAAGCCAAACGTAACCCAAGACATACCCAAAATCAAGAACTAACCCAAAACCAAGAAAAAACTGTTTAGAAACTTAACCGTAAAAAAAAGAAAAAAAAGCAACGGGGTTTGAACCCGAGCCGCCGATAGCCACAGAATTGAGACCTAACCATCTAAACCTCTAGACCACGACGGCTCATGCTCAACGCCACCTACACTAGATGGCGTTGGAGACGGTTTCACCTTGACGGCAGCCAAAGTAAAGCTCTTGCGAGACACTCATCTCCTTTCCGACGCCATATTGGGCGACGCGTAGCAAAGGTTTAAGGACCGATTCGTCTCCCCAAGGAAGAAACGGACGTCCCAGCCAGCGTCGTCTGCGCCACTTCAGTGTATTAGTGTTTGTCTATAGGCAGAGGAAATACCCAGTGTGGGGTTTCTGTCTGTGCCGTTTGCAAAAGTCGGTGGTCGTGACGTGACCCAGAGTCAGACAAGGTTGCGCTCGCCCCCCTAATAGGGCCCTGAATCCAACAAGGGTGGAATCTGGGATGGGTCGCCTAAGCCCGGACGGGGGCTGTACTGGCAAATTGCCTCGTAGTAGCGCCAAACTGCTCCCTTCTTGAAGGGAGTTACAATTCAAAGTTCATTCAAATTGGTTTAAGTCAAAAAATGTTGTCGGTGCTTACGAATTTTCAAAGATAAACCGGTTTTCACTTCCGTTTGGTTCTCGGTCGGGATAACATCGCTGTTGAGTAGCGGCTCTTTCGACGGCCATTTTGGGCAACGCGTGGCAAACGTTCAGGAACCGATTTGTCTGTCTCCCCGAGGAAAAAACGGACGTCATCTTTTTCCGGTCCTGCCGTTAAAGGACGAACACGTTGGAAACGGATTACAGAATTCGGCACTGGTAGTGGAAGCTTGTTGCTTAGAAAGCGTGTTCCAATCCTTCGAGGGGAGTCTGGAAAGTCGTGCCGACTGGACAGTGTAAGGGGTGGGTCGCGTGGTGTAGGGTGATTCCTACTAGGACTCCAGGGTATTCCAGTGCGCGGTAGCGTGGCCTGTGGGCGGTCGGGGATTATCCTGCAGGGATTTCGAGTCTCTGACAGAAAGCGGTTATACCTGCGTTTTGCGAAGCCCCCTTGCATAAAACTCAGTTTGGACGTTTCTGGCCAGAGTGGTCTGTGCCTTTCATAATTCCTAGCCAGAAGCAATACCCATTCACGTCGGTACCCAGGCTGGGGGCAGCCGGATGCTGCCGTGGGACCATTTCTATCTGTGCATTTCATAGATTTTAATTTTGTTGTAAGAAGTCGGTGGTCGTAACAGGGCCCAGAGCCCGACAACGTTGCGGTCGCCCCCGAATACAAGGCCCTTCAAACTGGAATAACGTGTAACGGAAGTAGAAGGGTAGCTCTACCTCGCCCTAAACGCCGGACGAAGGGTGCACTGGCAAATTGACTTACGTCTGGCGACTATCGCATAACTCTCAGCACCGTGCCTAAATTGACTTTTTACAGGCCCTCCGCTCGCTACGGGGGCTCAAGAAAAGGAAACTAACCAGGTGCTAACCCAAGACATACTCAAAATCAAGAAAAAAAACTGTTTAGAAATATAACCTTAAAAAAAATAAAAAGAAGCCGATGGGGTTTGAACTCGCGTTGCCGAAGTGAAGGCTAACCATGCAAACCTCTAGACCATCAGAGGCATACAAACGATTTGTTACATCACGAAGTACATGAAAACAGCTGACTGCTGAGAGTTATGGGATAGTCGCCAGACATAAATGGCAAATTGGCCTTTGAGGACCAGGGCCAAATCAAAGAAACCAACCAACCAATAAACCGGTTCATTAGTTGAATCTTTGTTTATAAAGACAATGGTTGAATCTTTGTTTTCTTATAAAGACAATGTAAAGACAATGGTGTCGTCTTTGTTTTCTTAAATGGTGTCGTGTAAGTAAACATCATACGTCATTATTGTCAATTGTCATTAAACGGTGTGCCAATATTTTACAAGGGAATGGATGCTCTCTTTACTTTTATATTCCTCTATGTATACTAATCAACGGGAACCGCATTAATAACATTAGAATAGATATGCGGATGAGCATTTTAAGATCCTTTACACAAACAGTGCACTATGTAAAAATCGGCCTCTCCTATTGGTCGATTCATCTAGAAACGATCCGCCTACAAAATAACAGCTGACAGCTGAAACTTAACCTCGTATTTTATTCTGTTTTGTTTGTTTGGTATTTTCTTTTAACGCGCCAAAAGAACAAACTAACTTAGTTTTTCATTAATATTTTTAATAAATAACAATCTTCCCCTTAATACTTATCTATGATAACAATGTTTGTGCACGTAATTGGCGAGAGTTGCCTCCCAAGTTAGTTTAATAATGTACTATGTACTGAAGAAGGCCCAAGGTTCATAGAGAGGTTCTCTATGAGCCTTGAAGAAGGCCTACAAAATAAAGTTTTGGTGCGTAGCAATTTAAAGACGATGGAAGACATTAATCTTTGGGTCAAAGCCTTTGGGAAAAATAGCAAGACACAATGGAATGTAAGGACATCATGTCCCGTAGGGACAAGAAAAGTTTGTTCGTAAGTAATGTTAGGTATTTTATATGCTCACTATAATCTAAAAATCAGTATGTAGATAGTGAGATTAGTGGGCTACGTCAATTTACTAAGATCTCTCATCATGTTGTGTCAACAGACTTGCTAACTCTAAAATATTTTAGAAAAAAATTTGTGTGTCATCACAGTGCATTCATGAAAATTCCGGCAGAGCTAAACAGGAAAGGTCTTTCAAAAAATGCCAAGTGCCATGCATCAATAGTAATTGTTGTCAAATTGGATACAGTATATACACGAAAGAGGGATCCGTTTATGAAGGTAGGTAATTCATTTATTTATCAAGGGGCAATTACCCAATTTAAATACAAGTAAGCTTTTTATATTGAAAAGAACCCAAATCAATAATAAATATTCATAGGTAAATCAATAAATAACATCACCAAACTGATTATGATATTTTAACAGAAAATTCTTTAAATAGCTCTATGGTTACCCTGGAGATATTACAAATCCACATGCTTTCAATTTCAGAAGCAAAGAAATATCATGAGAACTTATATGAATTTGAACCAGATAAGGAATTGCTCCTGGCTAATGGTAGTAAAAATCCTACATATTCGACAGTTCAGAACTGGTACCATGCATGGAGAATTACTAATTTAGGACCCAGAACAGGGAAAGGATTATTAGATGTAGGTATCAATTTTAGTGGCATTTATTGCAATTATGTATACACTGTGGGCCTAATTTATTTGGAACCAAATTGGGCTTTGGATATATGTTTTTTCTGCAAGTACCCGAGACACTGATGTGTAAACATATCCTATATCGACATGCACAAATATTTGAGCAGCCCTCGTCAATGTTATGATGCAGCCACTTGCATATTTCTGTCCCCATCTGCTTGCACAGCATCAAAATATTTAATATATTTAGAGCCAAATTCTGTTCCAAATAAAAATTTGGCACACAGTGTAGTTTTCTGACATTTTTTTATTTCAATAATTGCAGTACAAATCAATATCAATTATTTCAGAAATGTTCCAGGCACCAGGTTTCACATTAACCACATATTTAAACAAGTTAGGGTATGCATTTTTTTGTTTAATTAACTGGTGTTGGGTTGTAGCCTTATTATAGTGCAATGGTGTTATCTATATTAGTATACTTCATTATTAAGAAAATATCTTCAGGCCTTTTGACATGATCATTTTTACAAATATTTTGGTGCATATTTTTGATGTCACATGCATGATTGGTAGTTTTATAAGTGACAATTGTACAGGATTATCCAGCATAGTGAACATCGCTTAAAAAGTCAGTAATAAAAAACTAAAGATAGCCATTTCCTGTTTTTTTTTTTTGGAGAAATTTGAAAACGTTTTTTATGGAAATTAATTAAATATTTTGTTAGATTGCTGATGTGATTGTATCACAAATTGAATTTCATAGTAAAAGTTTTCTATGTTGTGAATTTGTTATCCACTAAAGTACTATGATTTTACTATTTTATTATTTCAGAAACTCAAAGAAAAACAAGCTGCATATAAAGAAATGGGCACTGAAATATTATTTTCTGAGGAACCCTTTGCAGTTGCAATAGTTACTCTAATTATGTCCAGAGGTCATGCAGCACGATTTTCAGATGAGATGTGTTTTGTAGACAGTACAAGTGCTTGTGATTCAGAACATCACTCTGTCACATTTGTTATGGCTCCATGTGCAGCTGGAGCAGTTCCCCTGGGAATAATAATTTTCCAGAGGTCAGACATATGCAGCATACTATAAAGGCTTTCAGCTTTTACAGGACATTGTTTCAAATAGTTTTAATCCAAAAATTTTTTTAACTGACTATTCAGAGGCGGAAATTTTAGCTATTAAGTTGGTGTTCCCTTATAGTACAACCCTACTGTGTATCTTTCATGTTCTACAAGCAGTCTGGAGATGGCTATGGAATTCCAAACATGCCATTGATAAAGAGCACCGTCAGCAGATAATGGAACGTTTTCGGGCAATATTATATTCTCGAATACCTGCTGATGCAGAGCAAGCGCATTTGCAACTGCAAATATGAAAACTGGATAAAGTATGTTCAAAGTCAGTCACAAATAATTTTTGTGAAATATCAATTAGACTTTTTAAAGACAATGTCTTATGTAGAGTGAAAGCATATAATGTGGTAGCCCTAGTGGATGTGATAGGCTCAGTACTCGAACATTTTTATAGAAGAAAATTAAGAGAATTTGCAAATAGTAGATCTGCAAATGCTAGATACTATTTCCTAGATATAATGCGAAGGACCAATTATCTCGACAAATCTGATATAATTTATTTTGACGAAAGCAATTATATAGTCCCAAGTGAAAAAAATAAAAATGATTATTATTATGTCGTGAATGTTGAAAGTGGATGTTGTTCTTGTTTTCAGGGTCTTGAGGGAAAGTTTTGCAAGCACCAATGTGCCATATACAAATATTTCGAAGTTAAAACACAATACTTTCCACCAATAACTATGGAAGACAGGTACAACATTGCAAAACTAGCTCTTGGAGAACAAGCTCTACCTATTCATTTTTATGAACCATTCATGTTAGAAAACCATTACAACAATAGCACACTTTCAAATGTCGAATCAAACTCTAACAGTTGCAATGATAACAATAATAGTCCATGTACTTCCTTCGATGATACTCATGTAGTGATTCTAGGGGACCCTGTACTAACAACTTCTATTTCTGAAGATGAAACTTGTACTACCAGCATTGAAGATACTTGGAACATTATTAAAACCCACCACGAGTCTTTCGGTACTTCTTCTAATGGTCTGAGAATATTAAATAACAGATTAAAAGCTATCAAAACCGAGGGGCAATGGGAATCTTTTGTACACACCGCTGCTAATTCTGTGTCACTTAGAAGAAGAAACGCAGCAATTAAAGTTCAACCTACATCAATATCTCGAAGAGCAGCACGAGTTACCAGAGGAAGTAAAAGACTGCCCTCTGGAAGGAGATTTAAGGACGAGAGAATTAGCAAAAAGCGGAAACGAAGCTTAGCATTAAATGTTAAATTGAACAAACCGAATGCTGCGTCACCACATGGTTACAATCAGTAGGTTTTAGCACCTTTTCAAATTTCAAAATAATTTTTTTACCTGATTTTATTCTATTTACCTATAATGAAGAAGTTTCATATATTTTTTTTATTTCTGCCTCATTTACTGCGTTTACAGATTACTATTTTGATATTATTTTCTTTCGAATAGCTTGTTTGCAATTAATGTTACCTTTTTCTTTCTTTTCACATTTCATTGAGCTGAACTGTATGTAGATGTATTATGTAGTTTGTACAATAAACTGATTTTGAAGATATAATGTGTATTGAATTGAATTATTTTGGATCCAAATGCAAATAGTAATTTAGAGTAAACTTGCTCAGAAGTTTGGTCGTTTGATTACTTTAAGCCATATTAGATTCCTACTAACTATAGAAGTATATTTTTTAATTAAAGAACGTGCAAATTGTTCATTCTTTTTCATGTAAATTTTTTCAATCGCTATATCCAATTTAAATATTTGATAATGTACCTGTCTTACAAAATAATATTGTTTCTTTTACTACATCGTTAAATTTATTTTTTCTAGACACTAAATTTACTTAAAAAAAATAGCTGTAATTGACGTATTTTTTGCTATGAGTCTTTCCTAAACATATCTGAAACGAACATTACGTACCATATAACTAATACCATGGTTTATACATAAACAATACTAATACTAATATCGCAAGAGGTTTGCTTTAATATAAATATATTTATCTATGAATAGAAAACAGTTCAAATTTAAACGAAGCGCGAAAACGGTAGGCGGATCGTTCCTAGAAGCTCGACCAATAGGAGAGGTCGATTTTTACATAGTGCACTGTTTGTGTAAAGGATCTTTAAATGCTGCGGATGATACTGTGGTGTTCGCGGACAGGCTGGAAGATCTTCAGGAAATCATGACCAAAATAACACAAACGATTTGCTCTGAAAATTTGACAGTCACGAGTTCTGTGTATTTAAAAGGAAAATTCAAGTCACGTGCCTGTCAAAATGTTAGAGCAAATCGAGGAAAAAGATGACAAAAACGAACGCGGCTTACAACTACTGGGATAGCCGGATTTTTAGCTATAAATCTTTCATCTGACAGTGTCATAACTCAACACAGTTTATCGAAAATTTCGATTCAAGGATTTTATGCAGCCAAGGACATTAATGCTATCGATACCATTGTTGCAACAATTGTTTCTGTGACAATTAGCTTCTTGGCGAAGTCATCGAGAGATGGGTATATCGAGCCAAAAGAAAGGTTGTAGCATCATCCGCCGCGCCGTCTACAGGCGTTTTTCAATTTGATTGTGATAGCAGCTGATAGTTCTAATCATGTCCTGATGATGCTAACTGGTTAGTGAAACGCACGGTGAGTGCAGAAAAATATGTTTCAGTATCGTGGATAAAACTGTATTGTAGTGCATTTTGCCCAAAGTTCCATACCCCAACCCCAACTTGCGCAAACTTGTTCTATTTACAATTCAGTCAATGTAAAATTATTAAGTTAAATTTTAATTATTTAGGGAGAATCTCCAAAATCTGCTTTATTGAGGACCCAGACACCCAGATCTATTTTGCACAGGTGTACGCAAAAGTGAACCGATGCAAACTATTTTAGATTGAGTCCGAAGGTCAAGGTCATGATAAAGTTTTTTGCAAAAGCTTATCTTGGATCTCTTTAAGGCAGCTCTCCCACCAGGTCGACCGGTTGCATGAAACCGATTGTGCGCAACTGGTTTCATGAAACTAATCGCGTAGACATTCGCACACCGAGTCAATGTTTATTCAGTTGTGATAGCAATGTCGCCGTCGTGTGGCAGTATTTAAGACGCCGAAAACGAAGGAAATTTTGGGTGGGTGCACCCGAAATTTCCATTTCCATTATCAATAATTATGATCGAAGAGCTTTTGTAGCAGCAAAAGAGTTACATGGTGATCCTCAAAAGTTTCATGCGTTCTACCGCATGACACTTTCTCCCAAGCAGCGTATTATCTCTTTCCGAATAACTATCTAATTTATAGTTATTCAAACAGGGTTACTTTTCCACCTCTTGTACGAACTGAATATTTTTAAACTGTTCATTTTTATGTGAACAAAAGGCTCTGTCGCTCACACTAGACGACTGAAAAGCAAGCCGCGATCAGCAGAACTGATCGCATGCAATTTCAGTTGCGTGGTTGCATGCGATCCTAATCGCAGTCGCGGCAGTGGGAGACAGTCTGTGCATTTAAATACAAAAGTCGTACGCGGGAAAAATCGCAAGTTTCGTACGATCGGTTTCATGCAACTGGTCGACCCGGTGGGAGACCTGCCTAACTGTGAACTGTGTGCCGAAAATGAAGTTTTTCTGAATTCTTCTTATGTCCCATCTAATACTATTATTTATTTTAGTTTAGTAGAGCGCAGGGCCATTCGTGAACAGTTAACACTACTCTAAAGTGACGTTAACCCACCAATCAGAAGCGGCAAATATAGCATAGTGGCGTAGTACTGTAAAGGATCGTATTACGCCAATTATGATTACAAATAATAGGTTTGTTCCAACCGACTTGAAAACCGTACGAGGGACCGTCATTTCTAGTTGTCAATTTCACTTTTGAAGGCGATAAATATCCTGTCATGTTGACAAACGAATTATACAACTGGAAATTACCGTCCCATGTACGGTTTTCATAGTCAGTTGGAACAGAGCTATAGTAAACCCTGTCAGTGCAGTGCGTTGTTCTAGTTTCAGGTTAATTTCAGATCCAGCATCCAGCAAGGATGCAACCTATCTGGGAGGGCTTGCCACGCACTTTTCTTTCGAAAAGGAAATCCTTTTTTTTTAATTAAAAAAAAAGTTAATTAAAAATTAAATTAAATTAAGAGAAGTTCAAAGCTTGTGGGTCTATGATATGATGAGTTCCACCAAGAATTAGAATAAATCACCTACCGAATTCGACCCGGTCTCCTCTACTTGATGCACACTGGGCGGGATCAAAACGCAAAGTCCTGCAGCAAGCTGTTAGGCGAGCGGGCAATTGCCGCGGCTCCGACGTGTAGTTCGTTTGGGCGCCAACTTCGAAACGGACCGAAGTGGAAGTCCCCGCGATGTTCCCGGAACTTGCTACACAACCCCCGTCCTTGAAACTCCGCCGGTAAGACAAAAAAAAAACTCAGCTGGAAAAAGATAAATCGATATACTCAACTACTGTCGAGCCAAATGAAACACCGCAAGTAAAAACAAATCGTACACTTTATTTCATACACCTACAAATAAAAAAAACAAGTGATTGAATCCACCAAGTAAGACTACCAATTATTAATCAGGCTTAAATACAAACCCCCAAAGAGGGAGGGATTATAAAACTTTACAGGCCCCAACGGTGTGCACACGCGTCAGCTAAAATAGTATTGCGCTCTAAACTAAACACACAAAAATGGAGCGCAGGAAAAATTTAATCGCTTCACTGACACAGGAGAATGAAAAGTCAAATCCTAAGACTAAGAACTTATCTGTAAGGGTTCTGTCCCAAGGATAAACCGGAAGCTCCGGACGGACTAGACCCGAACTATTGTAGGCTGGTGAAAGCGCCAACTAGGTTCACCGGAGCGTAGAGGCTCCCCACATCTCGTCAAGGCTTCTGCCCCCTGGATGCGGCCCTAGGAATAAAAAAAATTCCTAGTAACGAGCCACCACGATAGGGGACTCGATTGCTAACATAACATTGGGCCTAAACCACGCAAAACACGATACAATAGCAGCGTTATTAATCATTAATTAAAGAGATTAAAATTTGTCTTAAATTTAACTTGACTTTTCAAACGAAGCCCAAAAGAAAAACAAAAATCGAAGGCTAACTAACTAAAGCTCTCTCGCAACGATATATTGGCAATCGAGGGAAAAAAACATTACAATTAACTTAATATTAATCACGCATCTCTGCAAAATCAAATTCGATCAAAGGAGGCCATCATTCGCAGTTAAAAATAATGATAAAACATACCATCTAATCGGTAATTAAATAAATTGTTCCGCCACGAAAGCAAATAAAATTCACCATACGGATAAATGAATTCCAATCTAAATGATAAACAAAGGCACGAAAATGAGCTTAAATACAATTCATACGGTATGAACGAGACAGATAGCTGGCCTAATAAATAAACGTAATTTTATTCACTACCACAAAAAACCAATAAATAAATAGCTCTTACCGAGCTTGCAAAAAAACTAGCATAATTAAAAAAATATCAGACCAAAAATCGCAAATTATCTTAACAAGACCAGCGTCCCAGACAAATTCCAATCAAATTAACAGGTTAGCATGCCTAACCTCCAATTTGCTAACTAACTAATTAATTAATTGTAATTTAAGGTATTCGCTATCTAATTATTTAATCGAAATTCATTTAATGACTCGAGCTCTAAGGTCAATAAGGCGAAACTATGGTCAAATGAGCGCTAACATATGCACTCTCAAAAATAGCTGAAGTAGCCTCCCTTAATACAAAGAAAAAGGTATGCATGAATTACTACCTAATTAAATCGACCCAATTCCCTGATTAGTGTCAAAAATCAAAATCTAACGCATCTAACACGAATGACTAGATGTCGTTTGAAAAGAAACAAATATTAATATTGAGAAAAGCACAGTAATTTACACGGTACCGGTCCCAAACTCGGTACAATAATGAAAAATAGAACAAATCGCGTATTTTTCTTAAATTTCTCAAAGAATATACATAAAATTGAAATCCGAAATAATGGCCCTGATTATAAAACAATGCGCCCAGATTAGTTTAGTGAAACGAGCCCTTAATATCGCCGAAAATCGACAACGCAAAACGTTCGGAAACAACATAAAAACGCGTAGTTCAGTGGTACATAAAAACCCGATAGCGAGCCCGGATCAACAAAACTCGTTCGTTTTCACATTCCAAAGCCGGTAATATTCTCATGTCAATTTAACTGTACCAAAAAAATTAATTCAACGCAATGAAATCTTTAAATTTAAACATTTGAACCCGCAATTAATAATCAAAAGAATAATGCAATAGTGAATGATAATACTAGATCCACGAAACCGCGAAATATAGGCTAATAATACGGAATTCTTACCTTACTAAAAGGGCACTCGAATCAATGACAACAAAACACACGACGTACAATGGCTGGGTTGACCAAGTGAAGCAGCTAATAAAACTTCGAACAACGAACACTATACGTATTTCACTAGCAGGTTCCCAGAACCAAAACGGAAATACTTCCCCGTAAATCGACCAAAATCCGCCTTCGGCGAGAGATAAAACTACGGCCGACTTACGGAACCACTTCTATAGTCAAAAAGAAAAAGACCAGTCCTTTCCTCCGCAAAACCCGGGCCCCCCCCCCCCCCCAACCATCCGGTCGGGCCGTACCAAGCCGAGACTCGCGCAACGAATCCCTCCGAAAGCTGTCTTGTCTTGTCTTGTAGTACCCCCTACATGGGGGTTGGATGGCACTGCAACTAGGCAATTTGCCAGCACACCCTTCGTCCGGCGCTTAGGCAGAGACAGAGCTACCCTTCTGCTTGCGTTACACGTTATTCCAGTTTGAAGGGCCTTGTATTCGGTGAGAACCTCCAGTAAGTCGGGCCTGAGCCCCTGGTGATTCCCGACTTTTGCGTAAATGTAAGCTAACTTGTTTCTTGAACAGAAGATTAAAAGTGCTGTGAATCAATAGAAATGTATCTATACACTGTAGAAAAAATATATGAGGCTAGAATTAGTAGGAACAATACAACATAGGAATATAGGGCAAACATTCAAGACCTCACAAAGGATATTGGGCCAATAAGCTGAGCATTATATTTTAATCTTGTTGTAATTTAGAAAACAAATTATTAGTTTGATTGACTCCATGCAAGGTTTAGTTATAATTGTTTGAGTAGAAATAGGTAATTGAAAATTCATGTTGGTAAATTCTTTATATAAGTCCAAATTAGGCATATAGTTGATAGGGCATTCAAACAATATATGATTAATGTCTTCTATCATCCCACATTCACATAGAGGATCATTTCTGAGGTTTAATTTGTGTAAAAATTCTCCCGTTAAGCAGTGACCTGTACGCATTCTGATAATGGTAGTGATATGTCTTCGATCTTTGAATGTCATAGAGGAAAACCATTTTTTATTAGGAAAAAAAGAATGCTGGACGGAATAGCTACGAGGGTGTTTCAAAACTTAATAATGACTCGAACTGCCAAAATCTGAACGTGACAGGCTGTTCGACAAGACGTTGCCCGGACCACATCACAGGGCTTCATAGTAGCGCACGCATCACATTTTTGGCAAACACATGCGTTGTTTATGTGTACATTTGCATTTTTCATTTTCACTCCGCTCGCTCTGGGGCGTAACCAAACAAAACTAACCCAAATTTACAAAAAGAAACAATTGAAAAAAATAAAAAGAACGTCGACGGGAATCGAACCAGAGCCGCTGTATCACAAGTACAGCGTTTTACTACTAAGCTACGAGACCAGTTAAAAGCAAATCGCTGGACCATAAATATATGGTGCTTATCAGAGAATAAAGTCCTATTCTTTATTCATTGGTACTTATCAACAATGTGATGCGCGCGCAACTCTGAAGCCCTGTGATGTGGTCCGGACAGCATTTAAACGTTCTGGTATAGGATTCGGCACACACGTAAATTTTATTGGTCGATCTGGATTCATTTCGCCAATTAAAGCGGAGTGCCGAAATCTGTACCCGAATGTTTGAACGGGGCAGAAGCCCAGGTCGGAATATTGCCATGCTTTTGGCGCAGTTTTCATCATATATATGCCGCTGACCTCGTGTCAGCAGCATATCTTAGTTTCCGAATGCACCCAGCAAATCAGAATCGCAACGTTTGTTTACTATTTTAGAATGCTTAATATTTCTATAGTATGATATTGAGATTGAATAGATAGATAGATAGATAGATATTTATTGGTAATATACACAAAGTGCTTTTACAAGTCATTAAACAGTATAACTTACTTAAGAAAGATAAAATTAAAATTAATAATACAAAAAAATTTAATTTTTTTTAACAAACATCAATCTTAAAAGTAATAAATAAAAATATCCACAAATAACAATAAAATTACACAGATCACAAAGACAGAGTGATAAAATACTAAAAAATAAACAGATATATAAAATTTATACGACAATAAAATGTATATGACATTAAAACCAATTAAAATAATTAAAAACTACAATACGTCATACAAATAAATACCCTAATAAGTTATAAGTTATTACAAACCATTGTTGTACAATAAATTCCTCAACAAGTTATAACAAATAAAATAACATTCCTTAAGCTAATTAAAAACACATAGATATATACTACACATGAATTACAGAATTGACAGGGATGTCAAACTGGTGAGAGCAGTTTGATTACGGGGAGTGACGCCCCCGCCATTCCGAGTTGCCACGGGATGTGGCCCATCAAATCCCATCGTCCTCCCC
>JAEQML010062781.1:0-23931 GCA_016904865.1 Pissodes strobi | reverse complement strand
GTGTCGCTAACACTGGCAGGTTAAAATACTGATTAATTTAACGAGCCATTAAAGTGACTAATCCAAGTTCAGATGAGCGATATTCAAAACACTGATTAGCTTAGCAGTGACTTATCAGAGGTCAAAGTGGTGGCCCTTAATGGCCAGACATAGAAACAAAAAGTATATAGAACGTCTAACTTTCTTTAAAATTTGTTACACTTGTACTGAAGAGAAAGGTTTATAGCAATTTATGTAAGAGTATACGCCACTACTTTGAACTTCGATTAGTCAATGCTAAGCTAATCGGTGCTTTGATTATCATGCATATATTACATCATATTGAGGTCCACATTTTAAACCACGATTAATCACTTTAACCATTCGTTAAATTAATCACTGTCAGCATGACATTAATAGATGTATGTGTGATCTTGAAAACACTAATTAATTTAGCAGTGACTAATCGGAGTTTTAAGTAGTGTACCTGACAGTGACACATTCAAAACGCTGATTAATATAATGAGCCATTAAAGCGACTAATCCAAGTTCAGATGGGCGATATTCAAAACACTGATTAGTTTAGCAGTGACTAATCAGCGGTCAAAGGAGTGGCTATTAGTATTCAGATATGGAAACAAAAAGTATATAGAACTTCTAACTTTCATTAAAAATATGAAAATTGTACTGAAGGGAACGGTTTTTAGCAATTTATGTGAGATTAAGGGGACACTACTTTCAGCTCCGATTAGTAACTGCTAAGCTAATCAGTGCTTTGAATATTATGCATCTATTACTGTCATATTGAGGGCCACTATTTTGAACCTCGATTAATCAAACATTCGTTAAATTAATCAGTTGAATGTGCCAATATTAATATGACATTAATAGATGTACCTACGTGTGATATTGAAAACACTAATTAACTTATCAGGTACCAATCGAAGTTTTAAGTAGTGTATCTGATACTGGCACATTCAAAACGCTGATTAATTGAATGGGACATTACACTGACTGATCCAAATTCAGGTGTGTGATATTCAAAACACTAATTAGTTTTGCAGAGGTTAAAGTAGTGGCCCTTAATGGTCAGCTATAGAAACAAAAAGTGTATAGAACGTGTAACTTTGATCAAAAGTTTAAGTGTTAAGTTTAAGTTTAAGGTGACTAATGTGCGTGTGTATTAATGACAATGATACTTATGACACTTTAGGTGTGACTAATCGCAGTTCAAAGTAGTGGCTCCTCATCTCACATAAATTGCTATAAACCGTTAATTTCAGCGCAAGTGTGACAACTTTTAAAGAAAGTTAGAAGATTTACACTCTTTTTTGTTTCTATATCTGGTCACTAAGGGCCACTACTTTGAGCTCTGATTAGTGACTGCTTATTTAATCAGTGTTTTGAATATCGCGCATCTGAACTTGGATTAGTCATTTTAATGGCTCGTTAAATTAATCAGCCTTGTGAATATGTCAGGGTTAGGGTCCCTACTTTGAAGTCCGATTAGTCTCTGTACAAAATGTAGGTTGGCGCTAGAGATAAATAACGAAACTAGGTTTACAAATTGAAAATGAGATTTAGATTAATATATTTACAGTTAAACAAAATTATAATTTTCTTTATGTATCCCCCAATAAAAAAAAAGTAGATCCATTTTAGCATAAATTTCACAAAGTGAGTGTATTACCTAACTTCAACCGTTCAGATAGATATTATAATGACCATAGCGTCTTGAGTAATTTTGATTTTAAAGGTAATAAAATTAAATTAAACTATATAGTATTGCTTAGAAGAATATCTTTCGGACTCCAAAGCACGTTAGAAAAGAGCTTATCTAGTATTTAATACTATCACCGTTTACTTAAACTTAGAAATTAGTACTTTTGGGTCCTATATATGACGAAAGCTGAGAGCGTCGAACAATACCAAAAGAGAGAAAAAAAGGATAAAAGACAACTTCATGCTGATGAGCCGATATATACGGTATTATTGCTGTATGACAGTTATCTTGATAGAAATAAGATGTAATTTTAATATAGTGCTTAAAATAATGTGGAAGCACTTATGGAATTTTATAGTAGTCAAAAGCAAACTTCATCTTAATTACAAAATACCAATCTTTTTCAAAATTGCCTCTGAGCATAATCTAATAACCTAAATAATATGTATATATTATTGAAACTAAATTAATATTTTTAAAAAGTACAACATCACAAGAGAAATCATTATAGCTCTGTTAATCTCAGTTCTCAAATCACACCCTTTGTTTTTGGGTTTCTGTAATCCGAGCTGATTGGGTTCATCTACTTCATTGGTGAGTTGGTTCCCAGCTGCAGGGTACCACGTTTCTGGGGTAGAAATACTAGATGGGTTCCATTGTGATGATGGGTTCCACTGTGATGAAGAGGGAGAATCATATCTGGATGTGGTGGTTGAGGAATGATCTGTGGGCCTGTATGGCGGAGATGCTAGAATTAAATAGATTTTTGATATAAAAATTGTTGATAATAAAAAAAATTATACGAATGACGAATGTAGTGTGTTATGAGTACTACAAACTCAAAACATGAGGCTGTCAAAATGCGTTCGCAGCACTAACCCTTTATATAGGCCAATATCCTCTTCCCAGTTCTTGCCTTCTATAGTACTTTGGCACCAAAAAGTCAAGTGGAGCTGTTTTGGGCCTGGTTTAATGTTGTGCACAGATATTTAAATAAGTATTTGGTGCTGTCTCTTGTGTTGCCCTATTCCAGTGGGGATTAGGGCCTCTGCAGTGATCTAACGTCCTAAAGTACTGTAATAGCCCGGGGCTAGTACCAGATTCAGCTTAAATTGTTTCAACAATTTGTTTTATAATTAATTAAAATTGATTCAAAAATAAATTAAGATTGTACTAGCTCGCCAATTAATAAAATTTAAATCATGTTTCGAACTAGATCGCGATAGAGAACATCCAGATAAAATGATAATTTCGTTTTAAAAATTAAATTGAAAGTAAAGTTTCAAGGGATAAGGACGAACCGCGTCTAAAGTTAAACTATTTTTGAACTTCCGCATACGGAAAAATCTTGAGAATGTGCAGCAATAGCCACCATACACTGATATGCCATTACTAAATAAAATGACTTACTATTATAATAATCCAAATAAAGGGCTTAGTGTTTAACATCATAAAGACCGAAATTCGAATTGATTCGCGGTTGACTTCTTCTTTTAGTTTTTCGACTGCATTATATTGCGCCATTAGATGAACGAATTAGAACGACTATCACCCACTAGTCGAACGTTTCACAAGCAGGTTCCCTCCAACACTGCTCTAAAAGAAAACCTTGGCCAGGGGGCGTTTCTATTAAGGATATTCACCGAGCAAAGACCCTGAGATCGGAATGCAAAAATCATGTTTAAATGAAATAACCAATTTTAATTACCCTAATTTGGAACACTCTGCGGTATTGGAATTTACAAAACATGTTAAAACACTAATTGTGTTCTTGTAAAAACATTTTAATAGCTGCAGGTGCAGAATGCAGATTTTTCTAGGAGAAAACAAACCGTAAAAGTTGCTATAAAAGGGAAAAAATTCTGGGAAAAAGTTAGTCAGAAACTATTCTCCACGCGTTGTAGACTGTGACTGCATAAATGGGAACTCGGGAAATTTAGTCAAAATTTATCTTTCAAGAATGTTACTCTGTCCAAATGGTTAAACAGTATTGACCAACTCGTGAAAAGTGTCTCTAAGTACCAGAGACCCGTGGAAATTAAATAAGTAATTAAGCAAATTCCTTTCGCCGGCTCGTAAAAGTACTTCAGGAAGCCTTGTTTGAAATTCGTCACTCGTCGTGAGAGAAGGTGGTCTAAAAGCTATTAAGGCTAGGATTGCAGGTTACGGATTAACATTGAGACATAGAAAGTAAGTTTAGTTTTAAATCATAATGCTTAGGGTGCCTGTATGTATATAAACATAACTGCTGTATGTCTTCGATAACTTTATGAGTCTCTCATTAAAATTCAGTGCTAGTGCCAATCTGTATTTCATTTATTAGAGAATGTAGAATTTTCTCACCATATTCTCTGGTTGAATTTAAGCTCCAGGGAAAGTTTGATAGCAAGTAAATCACAGCGGGATAAGTGTTAATGCTAATGAATTTTCTACTTATTATGTCATAACCATAGAGGAATATAAAAGTAAATAGAGTATCCATTCCCTTGTAAAATATTGGCACACCGTTTAATGACAATTGCCAATAATGACGTATGATGTTTACTTACACGACACTAAGGGCGGCTTACTGAACTAATGCTAATAATCTATGTTGACAAAACATGTTCCTGTTTTATCGACAGAAGAAAGGCGGCGGGCTATTCAAATGTTATTTTTATTTTAGTCGTATTCCATATAACTAGACGGTTTATGAATTTATCTGCAACAAACGATTACAGCGTTTTTCTTAATAGAGATTAAAGCAAAGAGAGAACCCTGTAAATACATTAGTTTATCGCAGATAAATCCATAATGCGCCTGGTTGAATTAAATGCGAGTATACATTAAACTTTAGGCGTTGTTTGGACCAAAGAATAGTTTAGGCAGAAAGAAAATATACACATTTTGCATTTTGTTACAAAGTTTATTAAAAAACATGCGGTAGTAAATGCAATCAAAATAACATAAAAAAATCTCTTAACAGAACAAAATAGGTAAATAGTGTTGACGTATCACAATATATTTCTAATATTCAAAAACTAAATAACTCGAATAGAACCAAAAATAAAATTTAACAGTTTTTAAATATTTCAAGAACAAAATTCACAACAGAAAATAGCTGCTTACCAACGGCTGCTACTCGCACCACCAATACCTCCATCCACCATCGCTCCAGAACAATTTTAAATTAAAATAATAAATTGATTAAACCGGCTTTCTTTAATCAACAACCGTCAAACCGCCATTTGTGAATTCTCGACAGCATACTTTTAGCACAGCTTACTAGATAATTTATAGTAAGCTGTGCTTTTAGTTCCACTGACGCTAGCGCCTCCATGCGCGGCTGGTATTGCGCAGTGCGTCAAAACTCAATGCCAATTTTCCCATAAGAATAAAACACTCTCTTTATTTTTATATTCCTCTATGGTCATAACTGATTGTCAGGCGAACTTTTAAATACCTAGGTCATACCAGAAACTACCTGAACGAACAAATTTGAGCCAACCACTGATTAAATATAAAAATGGTCCCTTTAAATTGTATGCTCCCTTAAATTCGAAATCTCAATTAGTATTTTAAAACGAAAAGTGGTTTGGCCTACACTCATTTCATTACTACTAAGGTTACTTTTAAGTACTGAAAAGTGGAATGAAGTTACTGACTACTATACTAGGTGGAGAAATAGGGGTTGTTGCCCATGGTGTCTATGTAAATTATTTTCATCAAATAAGGTGTCAACACACTGGTACTGCGAACCTGGTTTTAGAAAATGAACAGGAGTTGAAGAAAAGGCCGAAAATACTGTAAGTACATAAAAGGATGTATCTCAAGAAATTCCAAGTGGAATTGTGCCTCCCGTTGCTATAGCTTGCTGTAAAGCAGGTCTGCGCTTACTTTTTATATCTAGAGCCAGTACTTTGAACTCCGATTAGTCACTGCTAAGTTAATCAGTGTTTTAAATAATATTGATATTAACACTTTTAAAACATTGATTAATTTAACGAGTGTTTAAAGTGACTAATCGAAGTTCAAAGTAGTGGTTCTTAATATACCTTCACATTCAATCGATATAATTCATAATCGATTGATTAGAATGCCACACGTCAATCACAGATTGATTGAAAAACATGACTATAAATGTCTTATACTGGATCTAGCATCATTACCTATTTTTGATTGTTTTATGGAAATAATACTTTGAGAGATTTGTGTACCGAGATATGTTCAGGTAATTTCTGTTATGACCTAATAATTTAAGAGTTAACCAAACAAACACTTATCCCGCTGTTATTTACTTGCTATCTGACTTTCCCCAAGCTTAGATTCAATCTGGTAAGATAGAAAGATAAATTCTACATTCCCTAATAAATGAAATACAGATTGGAAATAGCACTGAGATTTAATGACGGTTCATAAGAATATCCAGGATATAAAGCAGGTATTAGGTTGATAAATACAGGTACCCTAATCATTATATATTACAACTAAACTTATAATCTCTAGGTCTAAATGTTAAGTTCTGATGCCCATCTAGGGTCAATGGCAGGTGACCTTCATGAATATAAAATAACTCCATCTGTAGGACCACCTCTTACAGGGGAGATATCAACACTCCTCAAACAATAGCTGGAAGAAGTTTACAACTAAACAATGCCAAAAACAGAAGAGAAGTGCTTCGCAAGCAGAAGTTCTTCCAAGAAGTTTCCCGGTAAAAATGCAGTTAAGTTCTGCTGGTTCACATAATACAGTAAAGTACAACTTAAAAAGTTTAAGTCAAAGAAAAAGATCCATTTCTCAATATTCGTAATTAAAAAGTTACTCATTTAAATTTATTAAGGTCGAGTTTAAAGTGAACCAGTGAATAACTGATCAAAAATTTAAGTAAAGTTCTTAAATCGGTTACAGAAGCCTATAATTATATTCTGTATTGCTAAAGGGCCGTAGTCGCGATTCTCATTAGTCCAGTCATTTAAGATACAAGTCTTATCAAATAATAAATGTTTACAGCTTACAGTGTGACTAAAACCGACAAAGGTGTTGCAATTAAAAAGGACAATTATAAATACGCGTAATATTCAGAAAGAACATGAGTAGTAATATGTTTAGTGTGAACTTGAAGATTAGGTGTATGAAACAGTAAAGTATTGTACATTAACATTAATATTTCAGCGAGTTTGTAGACTATATAAACTACCATAATATCTGAGTCATTTTGTACACTGTATAATCCACCATAATATCCATTGAGTTATCGTATACATAAACTATAACTGTTTACATGTTCCATACTTGTCATGCCATTCTAGGCTTCATGCGTCTTGTGCATATATAAGCTCAGTAATATTGTACATATGTGCATAAAGTAGATATTATAGCACAAAGGACCGTAGAGATTGATATATCAAGTCTATTGTAATTAACTGACAACACAGCATGCGGATCTACATACCAGAAATTCCTTTTTCATCTAGCCGATTATTATATCCAGCGTAAACATCCCGCGATGCTGAAGTTCCGAATGTTTCCCTGAAACTACTTGGGGTGCTTGACATCCCATAAAACATCGGCATTGTGCTGGTAGGATTTGTGCTGCTGGAAGGTGGATCAGATGACCAACTGTTGGATCTTCCATACGAAGCTGGACGGGTACGGGTTCCTAAATGTTGGGTAGGGAAGATAGGACCTGAAAATAAGCTGCCTATAGGTAATTTATTGGTACGTCAATTTGCGAACTTGCTGATTCAATAATTGACTAAATTATTTACAATTACGTGACTCCACTATACTGCTTCAATTTTTATTTTAACCACAAGGTTTTTGTGCTTTAACATATGCCGTTACTATAAAGTTGCCTGACACTATTTCCATCTTTCTTGGTCGTTCGTCTTGCTTAATTAGAACGTTACAATAATTTATAATTTACCTGGTTCAACGGAGCTACCTGTCTCTCCTCTAGGAGGTCCACTAGACGGTAACCAGCTGCTGGAAGTGGAAATCTTGGGTACTCTTGAAGGAGAAATTTCCTTTGCCCCTATTTTCTGTTGATTGGTGCTCCAAGGATAAACATCACTAGATGACGTGCTTATTACAGAAGATGGATTAGTTCTATCAGAGTAAGAGATCAGTGAGTCCGGTGAGGTACAATCACCAGAATTTGGTCTGGAATAGAAAATAATACAATTTTAGTTATAATATTAGATTTGCTTTGACTTCAGACTATAAAGATCAGAGGTGGCACCCTCATCATATTCCAAGGTTCTCGTAAATGAATATATTAATAAAATATTTTAAAATATAAAACTGTAGATCTAATAAATATGGCATACACAGGTCTAAGCGAATATAATCTAAATGACACACATACACCTACATTTAAAAAATTGAAAACATAGTAAGAAAATGTGCAGGATTCCATTACATTACATTACATTTAAAATTTTGTTGATCCCATAAACGGCATGTTGTGTTACAATAACTCTTAGTATATAAAGTATTTCTTGATTTTTGAAAGCTTCCTTGCATTAATCCCTGTGACCCAATTAGGAGATCAGCCTTTCATCAATTCAACTGATTGTGGGGAGTGCCTCTCATACTAAAAATTGTGCCGTACATAACGTAGTATGCCGGCCTTAAGGGAATCTATGACACATAGTTTAGTAGGTTAGGTTAGGCAACAGAAACATTATAGTCCCTAATAATGTCATTTAAATGTGTGTATCCCAAAACAAAGTTGTATCCAGGGCAGAGCTGTCAATACTTGAAGTAAATTACTTGAAATTTTACTTCAAGTACATATAGGTACTGCAAGTATTTTACTTGAAGTACTTTTTTTATTATATACTTGTACTTGTACTTCAAATATCCGTTTCAAAATACTTGGGTTTTTACTTGATTTTGCGAAGTATTTTTAAAAGTACTTGCATGTAATTCAAGTAAAAATCGGCGACGGCGGGCGGCCCAACCCACCCCAACTGATCTAAGGAGCCGCGAATATTTGTGTCGCACCGTTCAAAGATTCTGCGGCCGCTTTGTAACCTTTATCGGTGATTTTCCGCGCAATCCCAGGCTGTAATAAAGGTGAGCCGCGAGCTAAATTTAACGTCTAAAAGCCATGACACACACAGCGGTTTTTGCCGAATTGGCTGCCGAGTCGGCGGCCATAACACACACAGCTGTTTTTGCCGCGGCGCGGCGTATGCATTAGATGGAGTGCCGAGGCGGCTAACAAGCAGCGACTCGTCAATTGCCGCCGTGTGTGTTTTTCCCCATTTGCAAAGTATATTCTACGCGCCGGGTCGGCGTCCGACTCGGCTGCCGGTTCGGCAAAAACCGCTGTGTGTGTCATGGCTCTTATGGAAAATGGCCGGACGCCCAAAAACTTCTGAAATTATAAAAAATGTGTTAGGGCACACGTTAAGTTATCCTGGTGCTACCAGGTGGAATTCGTTTTATGATGCTGTGTCGCAAATTTTAAGGCATAAAGAAAAGCTTGGCGAACTTTTACGACAACTCAATATAGAAAGCCAAATGCTCAAAGAAAGCGAAATTCTTTATCTCATCGATTACTGCCAAATTTTAAAGCCCCTTGCTAATGCTTTAGATGTGTTGCAAGGAGAAAGATCGACTTACTTTGGATATTTATTGCCAACTTTAGGTTCTCTCTTAAAAAAATTTGAGAGATTGCAATCAAATGAATTTACCAGTACGTAGTAGTACGAAAATTTTGTTACAAGCATGTCAAGATGGACTGCTTAAACGTTTTGCAAAATTTTTTGATTTTTCTACCCCCGAAGCAAAAGATGCTATTGTGGCAACTTTTTGTATTCCCACATTTAAATTGAGGTGGGTGAAAAATTTTCAAACATTTTATACAGCAGCGGATCTAAATGAAATGGTACCCAAAGTAGTGCTTGCAATCGCGGACAAAAATAACTTTTCCGCACAAGTACCAAAGGTATGTGACAAAGTAAAAAAGCCCGAAATCGATGAGTTTTTTGAACTGGAATGTGACTTTCCTAATTCTAGTTCCGGATCAAGTTTAAAGAAAAAAGCTGAATTAGATATTTTACAGTATCTAAACGATTCAGATATAGAAATCAGTTCCCTTAAAAAATATCCTGTAATAGAAGAATTATTTTTGAAATATAACACATGTCTTCCATCATCTGCATCCGTAGAACGCTTATTTTCATTTGCAGAGATAATAGATGCCCCTCGAAGGCATGCATTATCCGATAAAAATTTTGAACATCTTGTGATGTTAAAATCAAACTGGAAAAGATATTCTTCACAATCCCATCAGGCATATTGATATTTTGATATATAACAGTAGAACAACATCCCAAGACCAAGTCCAAATAGTTAAGTAGTTAGTAGTACTACCTTGTACAGTTTTTTTTTTCACTATTATTTTGACACCTCTCACTTTTATGGGTAACGTTCCAAAACAAAATGCTTGGTACCCAAGTAGTAGAGTGTAATGAAAAGTTTTTATAGAAACAATTTTTGTATGTACAGGATGTCAAACAAAAACTATAGCAGATAGCAGAACACACCAAAGTTAGGTTTTTAAGAGTTGTTCAAAAATAACCTACTCTAACTCTGACTATGACTCTGGCATATTTCGAAATCTATTCAATAGTTTTAAGTAAACAAAATATTTTTATAATCTTATATTCAAGGTTGTTTTTTAGTGGAATCAAAAATAATAAGTATATATTTTCTGATAATAATAGGTTGTTTTATCAAACAAAATAGTGTTATATACTATAGTATAATAATCTATGTTCCAGGTTAGGTTATTTAGACAGTTTTTATTTTTATGTAAACAAAATAGTCTCATATTTTATGTTCCAGGTTTCCTTAATGCTTTTCAAGTGCAGTTAAAAATAGGTACACCGATCTGCGATGTTATATTTTCAAATCCTGTATTATAGTATATTTTCCAAGTTTTTAGTGCATTCAATGTATTCTGCATGTGTAATAGTGTAATAATGATTATAATAATATATGTTGCTTAACTTTCTTTAAATACTTTTTGCAAATTTTATTTTTTAAATATTTTTAGGTATCTCAATTAAGGAAATATTGTATTTTAACCTTCTAATTTTTAAATGGCATCGCGCTGTATTTTGTTTTTCAGAAATCCGCTTTTCATTTTTAACTTGTATTTCTCGATTGTTATATTCAAAGTTTCATGGATAGACTTATTTACAAGGTTATAAAAATATGCATTACAAGATTTTACAGGAATCGGTATTATACAGGGCGAGTTATAAGGAAAAAATATAAAACATTACTAAGTACCTTTGTTGTTACTTTATTTTTGAAGTTGAAAAATTAAAAATAAATCAGATAAAGTTTGAATAAGATGCCAGTATGGGGAGCGGATAAATGTTAATAACTAAAAAAAATACTTGAATTGTCTTTTTTTAAATAGATTTTAAATACTTGAAGTACTAATTATACTTCAAGTAATGCCACTTTACTTGAAGTCCTTGTTTTTTACCTGAAGTACTTGTTTTTTACTTGAAGTAAGTTACTTGATGAAATTCAAGTAAATTTCAAGTTTACTTGATAATTGAAGTATAATTTTTAAAAACTTTTACTTATACTTTAAGTAATTTTTTTAAATATATTTACTTCATACTTGTACTTCAAGTACTTTAGGAGTGTACTTGTGCCGGCTCTGATCCAGGGGCACCCTCAAAAACTGCTTTACCTACGTCAGTGTCTCTCATTGAGAATACCATCTTGTTAGTGTTTTCGATATTTAAATAGTCTATTCAGGGCTAAGCACTCGTCTACCCAGCGCTTCCTCAACAGAATCTGCTGAGATGGTGGATTTATCAGTAAAGAGTGTAAACCTCGAGAAAGGCTCCAGCATTGGAAGTGATTCTAAAATTAGGCCCTGTGGCATGTGACACCCTAATAGTTATATAACTCTTTGCCTATATCACCTTGTCAAACCGAACCTCCTGCAACTTCTCTATCATGCGAGAATTTATACTCGTCGTCGAATGACGTGGGCCTGCCTACAGGTACAAAGTACCTCGGTCCTACGAGCGTTTATACAGTGTGAAATAATATTTGAACCAAGAATCTAGACTGATGCTTGGAATAGATTAATTTTCCTTTCACATATGCCCCATTTCGCACAAGCCTTGGTACCCAATGCTTAAATATAAAAAAACCATTCTTTTCAAAATCCTTAAAGACAACGAAAATTTCACATATTAAGTTTCACCTGCGTGTTCGAACTCCATGTCCTTCGGCAGTCATGTACAGGAAAGTATCACTTTCCGCACTTGTTAGCAAAATAACTATTTCTTACAGCCACTTTTTAACGTAACTTTCTTTATTTTAAACTATTATTATTATATTTACTATTTATAAGAAAATATTGGACGTATTCATTATTGCTACTTATTGAAGAAAGTTCAAAGTTTTACGGCATCATTTTTCAGCAGTGATGAAGGGACTTCTTCAGAGAAAGAATTAATTTCAATCGTGTCTTGAATCGGAAAAACATATTTAGATGAGTAGATATGTTGAAAATATTGATTCTCATTACGAAATACCGAAAGACTAAATGGAAAATTTTGCAGAATAATGATTGTAGTTTATGTGTTTATATATATTTATTTAGGCAGGTCTCTCAAAATATCAAGTCATCAGTAAACCACCCTTTATATAGCTGTTGAAAATTTTGCAATTCTGGTGGATCCACCAGGACCCATATGTTGAATTTACTAGTGATGGAAGCATTAATAAAATAAAATCAAATCACCTTGACCAAAGCTCACTTCTGTCATATATGGCATCTCTAGTGAGTTTGTGTAGGTGAGTTTGGAAACTTTAAACTCGTTTGCAACGCATGCGCATGAACACCCTAATCAGACCTGACAGAATAAGACTTTATGGAAATAGCTTTCATATAGGCACTTTTCAAAACCCATATACCATACAAAGGGGGCAAGCCTACATTCCACATTCACAAAATCTGATGAGTCAGCTGCCAATTGTGATGAACCGGAGTTAGTAACTGATTCTGGTTAAATTGCTTCAACAAATTATATCCTAAATCTTGCAAATTGATTCAAAAATAAATCACCGAGAGAGAACATCCAAATAAAAGAATAATTTTGTTTTAAAAATTAAATTGAAATTCAAGTTTTAAGAAATATCGCCGAGCCACAACTAAAGTTAAACTATTTTTCAACTTTGCATAAGGAAACATTCAGGAAGATATGCAACCATAGCATCTATCATATATATAACTTACTATTGGAATATAATCCAAATAAATGGCATTGTGTTTAACTACACAAGACCCGAAGTCAGACCCGAACCACAGCTGACTTTTACTTTCTTTTTCGACTGCATTATAAGGTGTAACGGCACCCTTTACTTACTTTTTGCGACCTCCTGTATTTCGGTTTTCTCGGGCGCCACCCCTTTGATATTTACAGCGACAAAGGGGATCGCTGTTCGCCTATGGGGTAGCCTTTAGACAGTGGAGAAACGGTTGTCCAAGGTTCGGTTTTTAAATAATCGGAATTGGTCCCTGGTAAATGAAACACTCCGTGTAAACAAAATAATGGTCGTGTTTATCCGACAGTAAGTATAAACCTAACTTTCTTATAGCTAAAAGTATCAGACAACTTATTCTAAGCGACCCAACCCGATAATACGTAAGAAAACTCAAAACGGTAGTAAAAGAATCGAAATCTCTAATCGAGCGGTAGACTGTAGCGGCGCGGAAGCCCCACGGTAAGTATGTTAGCAATTACGTTAAACGGTAGCAGTACGGAAGCCCTACTGTAAATATGGCAGTAAATACGGTAAACTGTAGCGGTACGGAAGCCCTACGGTAAATATGGTGGTAAACACGGTAAACGGTACGGAACCCCTGCGATAAATATGGCAGTAAATACGGTAAACGGTAGCGATACGGAAGCCCTACGATAAGTGCGGTAGTAGATACGGTGAACTGTAGCGGTCCGGAAGCCCTACGGTACGTGTAGCAGTAGATACGGTACGGAAGCCCTACGGTAAATACGGTATACGGTTCTCAATAGCTCCAGCTCTATGACACGGTCGGTTCAGCAGAACGGTTCCCTAACTCGGACGTGAAGCCTGGATGGACTTAGTTTGGAAGGATACTTAGCCGGGATTACTCCACTTGCCAAGCCAGGATTGTCGGGATTACTCCGCTTGCCAATAGGGGAACCGGTATTACTACGGGAGGATGGCCGAGATTACTCCGCTTGCCAACCGGGATTGCCAAGCAGGGATGGCCGGGATTACTCCACTTTCCAATAGGGATGGCCGGGATTACTCCGCTTGCCAATAGGGGAGCCGGGAATACTACGGTAGGCCGGGATTACTCCGCTTGCCAAGGCAGGATGGCCGGGATTACTCCACTTGCCAATAGGGAAAGGATCACGGACCAGGAATACGGTACGACGGATACTTACCTGCTCGGTCCTTCCCGGTTTGTCTGGAGCTGGGCTTGGTCGGCGGTGTCTCCTACTGGTGGGGTATGCTGCTTGCTCGGTGCCAGGCTGCGGACTAGACTGCCTCTCGACTGCCGACTGACTCGACTCCGGACTGACTGCCCGTTCTACTGCGGTACATCTGGTTTTATATGATGAGGCCTGAGCGGTCCTTTGAACTTGCGAAGTGGGGCTCGCCGCCGCCGGTACGGTGCGTACTACCAAAGAAAATGTTATTGGTACTACTGATATTAGGAAAACCTTGGGTAAATTGCGGAAAGTGCTTTCCTGTATTTTCGCGCGGTTTTCAGTAAGATAGTAATGTATATATTATTTTTACGATAATTTACCAAAACGAATGGTGTTTCTATGACACCAAATACCAAAGATACGGTTTAAAAACAATTAATTAGGCTTACGCTCTGTAATATAAGAAAAATTAAGTAACATCGTTCCAAAGGCGTAATGAGATGAACTAACTACAAGGATCACACACTAGATGCGCGCTTTAAAAACAGGTCCCCCAATATTTTGCTCTAAAAAGAAAACCTTGGCCAGGGGATGTTTTAATTATGAATATTCAGCGAGTGGAAGATCCGGGATTGGAATGCAAAAATCATGTTAGCTGGAATAACCATTTCAATTATTATAATTTGGAAAAGGAAGCGATATTAAAACCGAAGGTGGCACGTACAAAACATGTTACAACGCTAATTGCGACTTAGCAATTTTCAGTGTTCTTAGTTATTGGTTACGAGCCGAATCCAGATTTTTCGTGGAGGAAAACAAGAAGCCAGCCTTGGAAGTGGATATAAAAAGCTAAAAATCTTTGGGAAAGAGTTAGCCAGATAAAAATCTTCACACCAGCTAACACGATACGCTGCCCAAAAATATGGGAACCCTGAAAAGTTGGTCCTAAATTATCTACCATGTCTGATAGAATGTTACGTTGCGAAAACAGGAACTCGAGCTAATCTATCATGTCTAAATTATCTTGATAAGTGTCTCTGAGTACCAGTCACCAGGGAAAGTATAGAAATAGTCAAGAGACAGTCATCGCATAAAGCGGTACTTTTTCCAACTCGGGCCCGGAAAAATACTGCACGTTGCAAAAGGAAACTCTGTAACAGTCCGATTTGGCCAGTGTAAAATATTTTTAAATTTCATTTTATATGCTGCATTTAGCAAAAAAATCTGTATTTTGCGGTAAGAATTATTGAAAAGAGGTCAATACTCTTCGGTTAATTAATTCTAAATTAATTGATTCGATTTGCTGTCAATAACCTTAAGGCTGCCGCATTTATTAATGTAAATTAACTTTATTCTAAATATAGGTTAACGATATATTTGTATTAGCTTTTATAACACTGTTGTGGCCTTGAGTAGCTATTTTGATCATCCCTTTCTCTTATGTAGCCCTCAGGCACTTACTTGTGACTATATTTATTTTAGTTGATAAGCGAACCACATATCGCTTAGGTTTGATCAAATCACTAAAATAGGATATTATGTTATTAGTAGAACTTTGCTTAATTTATATTACTTTATTCATATTTTATTTTCGGTTTAAATATTTCATAACTTTTGACAACTTCTGATAAAACTTTTTGATACCTCTGGCTGGTTTCAGGTATTTATATTTATCTTTTCACGCGGCCTGCTGCAATACTAGCAATATTCGGTTGGTACTGTTGGGGGCACTGGGTAGTAGGAATGGGCTATTTCCCATAATTGCTGCTGTCGATTTAGATTTTTAAAAGTTTATCATTTCGCTTGGAAACATTTTTTAGTATTTCTTGAACAATTTAATTTCAGCTCATTAATCGTGGCTTCCCCCGTCGTTTTACAACCATAATAAACGAGAACTTCCTCGTTTCGAATCGCTTGGCATTTTTTTCAGCTCTATCACTTCTTGCTGTTCTGACGTCAGTTCTCTAATGTCATGGAAGTGGGAAGGCAAATTAACTGAACCGATGATCTGGTTCTTCTAGAAATACCCTTTGGTGATAGAGGAAGGTTTTTGCTTTAGTGCAGTCATAGTGACTCAGCATTTAGTATTCTATTTTATACTGCCTTTTTTGGGGATATTGTGTTGGTTTCTAGTTTGCGTTTTGACACGACCGATTTATCGGGATTTGAATACTGCATTAGAGGCTTTCCGAGTTCGTCGTACAAGATCGAGACCGTCGATTCTCCCCCAACCCTCACACACGAGCGAGGGTCCTATCTCCGGGCCAATTCCGGGGTATCGTACAGAAGCTTAAGTTTATTTATTCATTTATTTTTTTGACCGATTGATATAATCACTCTTATTCTTTTCATATAAATCAAGCATTGACTGCCAAGCTCTAAGATAGCTCTCATTAATTGTATTCTTCATTTATTCATTTGTTTATCTGGTCGATTGATATAATTATTGTGGTTATTTATCAATACATATTATTATCGCTACATTTATAATTGGTGCAGCTACCAGCGCACGCATACGTATATGTAATAAGCTTAGGTAAACCAAAGTGATCACTTCGGATTGTAGTGTTTAGAGCATTTAGTTGTAAGGCATACAGTACCGAGTAACAACAGAATTGGTCTCCGTACAATCTTCATATTGTATTCTAGTTATCAATTACTTTAATAGTCATTTGACATTCGTTTGTCTTTAAATTGCAAATTTTTCTGTAGGATTGTTGCTGTGTTTAAAAAAAAACCTAGAAGCAATTAGATTGAAATTTAGATTGTGTTTTCTTGTTAAGTTAAGATTGAGTGTCTTTGTTTGATAAGCGTGCCTAGCAACCCCACCCCGTACAACACCAGCGGAGCTTTTCCAGTTTAGTTGGGAAGAACTGGTGGCGCTCTACGACTCCCACAACCGGAGCCGGGCTTTGCAAACACGACTCTCCGGTGTTAAGTTTGTTTTCAATTAAAAATCTTTACTTTTAACTTCAATAAGAAAAACGTGTTGCAACTCTTTTCGAAATTCGTGTCACCAGTCGTGGGGGAAAGGTGTACTAAAAGCTGTTAAGGATTGGATTGCAGGTTACGGTTTAACATTAAGACATAGAGAGTAAGTTGTAGCTTCAATACATTATGACTATGGTACTTGTATTGATCAAAACATCTGTGATGTATATCCTGGAGATTTTGTAAAGTTAAGCTTGGAGAGAAAAAGATAAAAAAACTAAAACTTACATATAATTGATACACTGATCTTGAAGAAACCTTAAAGCTTTGTCAATAACTTGAGCAGCGAATGTGGATGCTGGTCCGTCAGATATTCCTCTGTCACATAATCTCGATTCTCTTAAAACACATTGCTTGAATCTTTCATGGGAGCTAAAATATACCATAGACCATTATTACATTGACAGTACGAAAAAAACATGTGGCACTCTGGACCAGATCAATAGCTTACCAGCAAAGTGTCGATTTTGATATTACATCCCCTTGTTCTACTTGATCTACGAGAAGATTGTAGTGTGGCCCACAGTGCTTTTCCTCTACAACTGTTCTTTTTATACATGGAGCGTACTGAAGATACTCTAAAAACAAGTTTCATTACTAAACGTCTGCAGATCTTTTCCTATATTTTAACTGGATTTCAATCACTTTGTCAATTGAGCCTCAAATTATTTTCACGTTGACTTTAAATTATTGAGGCAAATTCTTAACAAGAATTAGATTTATGCTCTATTTTTTGATGATGTTTAAAATCATTCATTTAATAATTAAATGAAGGATTTTAAACATACTGCTAGAACAATTATTGTTCTAGCAAGTTTTAAACATGTGATTGAAAAATTTTGATAAACACATTTAGTTTACTCCATTTTTTTTTTATTATCCAAAATATCAGTTTGAAACCAAGAGGATGATGAACTTAAGCCCATTTTAAATTTTTAGATTGAAATTAACTTTTCAATAAGAGAGCTAATGCAAACTTGAAAACGTGTGAAACTTTCCAAGTAAGTTGGGCAGCACGAAATTTAAGACTGAGAATTTATGTCGCACAATGGCCGTTTTCGTATTTTGTTCCCACTTTATAAGTCAGAAATACAAAATATCTATAGATGTAAAGGGGTGTATATATTTACCTCTTTGATAACTTGGCTGCATACACATTTCGTGTATACTCTCGATTGGACTCTCAACAGCCCTGTTAAACTGTCTCCTTTGTTGATCTGTAAAGCAGTTGTCTGTATACGTTTTCAAGCAGTCCACGAACATGTTCCATGTTTTACAGACCTTATCGATGTCCTTGAGATTGTCTGGAAAAACTAGATGCGCTTCCTAGGACGAAAGCGAAATTATATCATCATATAATAATGTGAATTTAATTACACACACCAACTGCCAATAGAAAGCTAAGGCTGTATCGTATGTACCGTTACAGATAGTCATAGATGAAAATCAAGGCATTAATACTTTATCGCTATCATTTGTATTAGTTAACAAAGAACGTTAGTGTTGCGACTTCTCAATATGAAACTATCAGCATAAGTAACTATGCGTATTCTTTCTTTTCAATCTTTTTCTCGTTGAATCTTACCGTTCATTATTAATTGTTCGTTATATTGCTTTAAGTTGTTTTACTGTTGAACACTGTGAGCAATTTTGGGGATGCTCTCTCTGTTTAGAAATCAAAATTAAGAATTCTTAAATGATGTTAGTGATGCTAATATAGCAGTTGGCAAGTTTTACGACATTATTTTAGGGAACTTTGCTCAATTTGTTCCGAAAACTAAACATATTGGTAAAAGGTATCCAGTTTAGTGTAATGCGGCAATAACTGATACATTTAATTCGTTTATGGAGATGAAAACTGTCTCAAAGACGGGAAAGGTGTTCAGGTTCATTCAGCACATAGTCTTTTCATCGAATTTTCCTTTGCTAGTTTCATTTCGTAGCGAATTTTTCTTTGATATCTCTGGTATCCATCGTGGTCTCTTCGGATCTTCAATTTTCTACCTTCTTCCATTTTATCTAGTAAGACGTTTTTCATTCATGCAATTTAGTCGCGAAGGTACCTCTATACCACGATACGCTTATGGGTCTTAATTAAACCAATAGGAATGCACAAAAGTGACAGTTAATGGGCGGAGCTAGATAAATGAGGGAAAACTCATAAAATTAATCCAAGACATGCAATCTAGCAAAAAAACTTACTGGCTTTGTTTTTACATTTTTGGAATTTCATAAATTGCATCTAGCTCCGCCCATTAATTGTCACTTTTGCGCATTCCTATTGGTTTAATTAAGGCCCATAAGCGGACCGTGATATAGATGTACTTTCGCATTTTACCCATTGTTTTGAGGTTACAAAAATGTGTGTTATTTGCACTTTGAATATTTCCTTTATATTGGACCAGAAGTATTCAGTATCATCTTTAATAGGGGCATTTGTTATTCATATATTAATTTTCATCTTTGAGTATGTTGATATAAGGCGATTTTTTGACATCACCGATTTTTTCAAACGGCACAGACAGAAACCCCACACTGGGTATTTCCTCTGGCTATAGAAAAACACTAATACACTGAAGTGGCACAGACGACGCTGGCTGGGACGTCCGTTTCTTCCTTGGGGAGACAAATCGGTCCTTGAACGTTTGCCACGCGTCGCCCAATATGGATGGCGTCGAAGAGGAGCCGCTACAACCTGCGATGTTACCTCCTCCAAGAACGAATCGGAAGTGCTTTAATTTAACAAACCAAGTTTCGCCTATTTTGGTTTATAACTGTTGCTCGCTAGAGGCGAATGTCTAATCCTACATTCGACATTCGACCCAAGTAGAGATGTTCTGAATTGTTTGGTAATTGTTATATAATCGATCTGATTGCGGACATTTAGTTGATCGGAATCTTGTGATTATCCCCAAGTATAAAGGCACCTAGGAGGTAATTAGCACCGCGGGTTTTTTATCACCAGCTCAGCTATCATCACAAAATATATAGTTGTAACTCTTATTTTCTATAATCATACACCAATGTCCAGTTTCCAGAAGAACGGTTATGTTAAGAAAATGATTGCGTTGTAGTTACTTTCGAATTGCTTGGTATTGATTTTTTTAACTTCGTAAAGCAAAATTATTTTACCTTGTTTTCATGCAGATACAATAACAGAACACTAGGTTACCTTAACTAAGGGATCTGCGATCCTAACACATCCGTCATATTCATTTTTGGAGCAATCTCTCTGAGAAATCACAATCCATGGCAGTACCAAAAGTGATACTAGAATATTCCACCACATTTTCTGCAACAAAACAAATTAGCAAATTTAATATTGAAATAGAACCATTTGCGAATCTAAAGGTTGACCAGAGCCAGAGGAGCATCCTTCCAACTTGACACAATTATGCAAATACCTATTTTCCTAACAAGTATGGAAAGTGATATTTTCTCGCACGAGACTGCCCTTAACCCAAACGATACAGAGCGGAGTTCGGGCATGCAGTCGAGTGCGGTTAAGACATTTTCCGCATGAGTTAGGAACATAATTTTTCAACGACGAAATAAAAACAAAATAAATTAAAAATTAGTAAGAATAGTAATTATTTTAGAAGTAAAATTAATAAAATTTATATTAAGGTCAAAATTAGCATATTTTTTCGTGCCCGCACTAGCTGGTGCAAATGATATTTCCCACACTAGTGCGAGAAAGTAACAGTTTCGAAACTCAAATACGTGCAGGAAAGTGGGCAAAAATGCACAATCGCAGAAAAAATGCTTTTCACCCATTTTTACCGTCTCAATAAAATAAAAGAATATGTAGGGAAAAGGTGGGGAATACCGTCCATGCGGGTAATATCGACCAATAGATTTTTCTCTTGTAAACACTTCTTTAGCTTTTGAAATACGTCGTGTCATCTATGTTGGTGATAAGTACAATTATGTTATATGTATCCACACTATAAAATGTGTTGTACCTATTATGCAAAGTTGATGCACTATATGCATTGAGTAATAATTGCACGTTTTAATGGATACAGATATGAAATATTTTATAGGTTAATTCTAGGTAATGCCGTTCTGCCATCCAAGCTTTCGAAAATTCCCGCCCGTCATTAGTCGCCTCACAGATATTAACTTTTTACTTATTTTAGCTAAATAAATCATCATTGCTTATTTTCAATACAGATGTCGAGTAAGTACACCACAAAGACACTCAAAGCAGCCCGGAATTTTGAGCAAATGGAAACCGTACTAAAGCCCATCCATGATGGTAGAAATGCGAGGTAGGTTTCACGAACATGTGGTATTCCAAGGAGCACTCCGCAAGATAGAAGAAACCATGGTAATGACCATGGGACAATACTCCGTATTCACTAAACAAGATGAAAAACTCACATATCAAGTTGTCACGCTTTATTATTGAATATTACCTGTTTGAATATTACCTGCTAAAATCAAATGTGCATCATTATGTAAAGGAAAATAACATAAGTCTCAACTCCTTGTCACAACATAATCAATTTACAGGTAAAGCATGGTTCAGGGGATTTCTTACAATTAATCCAAGCATTTCTTTCAGGTAAAATTTCAAAAATGCAGGAAGGGCCAGGCACCACAACCGATTGACACAAGAAAGCATTTAGGTTCAGCAGTAAAAGGTTGAAGAAATTTAGAACCAGATTAGAATCACTGTGGTAGAATTAAGCCTAGGTAAACCGATAGGAAGCAAAACCAAGCATAAAAAATGGATTACTGAGGATATTCTAAAGCTGATGGACCTCCGCAGATCATACCAAAAGAATAGCCCCTACCAGATACAAAGAGATTCAAAGTGAAATTCGTTCTGGGATTAGACAAGCAAAGGAAGAATATCCAATGGAAGATTGCAAAGAAATAGAACCCAAACACGACTTTTTAAATATGTTTAAGAAGATTAGCCAAACAGTCAGTAGCTATAAGAAAAGGAATAACAATATCCTTATCAATGAACATCATCAAATATTGAGCAGTGCAGAAGAAGAACTGCTAGAGTGGAAAAAGTATAGTATGCATCCTTTTGGGGACAACAGAAATTCGACACATAATATTACAGCACAATGGAGTGGATATAGCTAGAGCGGATATAATGCCTGTTATTTCAAGCGCAAAAAATGGAAAATCGTCTGGACCAAACGGAATGCAGGTAGAGGTCCTAAAACACTAGTAGGGGAACTTGCAGTTTTGTTACAACTGTTTAACTGGATATACAACACCGGAGTAAACCCCAAAGATTGGCTCAAATCAATATTCGTTACTTTACCCAAGAAGAAGAGAAGTAAGCTTTGTAAAGAACATAGAACAATTAGTTTTATGAGCCATGTGTTGAAGCTGTTCCTAAAGATCATTCACTCCAGAATATACACCAAGTGTAAATTAAATATCGGCAGTCCCAGTTTGATTTAAGAGGTGGATCTGGTGCACGAAAGGCACTGATTGACATTCGTGTTTTATCGATTCTGAAATGAAAAGGCAATCGACAACATGAGAAGTTAGTAACCTTATTAAGTGAAATAGGCCTGGATGGACGAGATATTCATATAATAGCTAATCTTTACTGGAACCAAACGGTTGATATTGAAATAGATGGTCAAGCATCGGAGGATTAACATACTGAGAGAGGATGTCGCCAAGGATGTGTGTCGCTGCGTTTGTTCAATTTACATGCAGAAAAAAATCAGAGAAGCCCTGGAAGAAAGAACAGAGGGTATAATTGCCAGTGGTGTCGTCATCAACAACTTAAGACATGCTGACGACACTGTCCCCTTAGCAACAAATAAATATGAATTGATTGCCTTTGGCTCCACAAATGATTGAAATTTTGTTTGGATTGTTATAGAGCCACTTCGGCCCCGGCTCAAGGATGTAAACTGCACAAGTGCAAGTTTAGTGACCCTAATGAAATGTGTACCTAGTTTCGTCGATTCGGTGTCTATTCGGACACCGTTTTCAAGAAAAGCAAAAAACTAAAAATGAAAATGGTTAGCAAATACAATAAAACAGTAAAAAGCTCTTGCAGATTGTCAGGCTTTAAACTGACTTTGACAAGATGACAATTATAATGCCATATTTAATTACTGGGTAACTGGTATTTAGTTTGATAATAAGGTGTTATTTGGTAAATTAATTTGTTTATGAAGTTTTATATATATATAATTTGGTGTTATTCGCTTTGGAAGAATTTAATGATTTTTGTTGAAAGGATTAGTTAATTTTTAAGTGTCCCTTATCAACTTCAGTTTTTAGCAAAGGTAACCATGTACTATTGAAACTTACAGAAGTTGAAGCAACACATTTATCTTTATTTAATAAAATTAAAGCACTTTCTTTAATTTTACGTTTTTTAGAAGAAGGCTCCTTTGCCAAAATACTAGAAGCGTTCCATTGTATTCTGTGATTGTTATCAAATGCATGTTGACAAATATGTGATTTGTGGAATTGTGCATTTCTAATATAAGTTTGGTGTTCTTTTATACGTTTTGATAATGGTCTACAGGTCTCACCTATATAAAATTTATTACATTCACATGGTATTTTATAGATGACATTTTTAGTAGTTTCATTTTCATTAAGTGGTTTTGTTTTTGTTAGTTTAGATCTAAGGGTGTTTTCTGTTTTGAAAATTGTACGAATGTTAAATTTATTACCTATTCGTTTTATTTTGTCTGATAAACCAGGAATATAAGGAATAAAGAGGTTCGTAATAGGTCTATTTTGATTTTGTCTGATATTTGGTTGTTCAAATTCTATAAAGCATTTTTG
>JAEQML010062780.1:0-23932 GCA_016904865.1 Pissodes strobi | reverse complement strand
AAAAAAGAGGCTTTTGCCAGTTTTTAATCAATTAAACTTCGAAAATTCCACTAAAAACTATACGATTCACTACAATCGTCGTAAAAAAACAATACCGTCAAGAGAAAACGGTAAAAATAAAATAAAAAATGGGAATGAAAAGCGATGCACTAGCAGTCACAGACTTTGTAAAAACAATGGAAATTAAAAAAACATAATGGCCGAATAGGACGACATCTCGCGAGAAAGTCGGGAACGGCTCATATTAACTGACATAAATTAGGGATACGTTGCGCTCAGATATTATTAGGAAAGTGTTAGCATTGTATCTAAAGACAATGGTGCTGGCATTTTTGGGGCGAGTGCGAGAGTATATTTATATATATGAAGAGCATATATTATAGGAACGTTGGCTGAGAATAGCAGTCAACGATAGGAAGATGGACATCGACGTTGGCGATCATGCAAGCGAAGCAGGACAGATATCCATTCAACAATAAAAGATTAAAACCCTCGATACCATGGTGGGATGAGGAATGTAATATGGTAATATCTCAAAGGAAAAATGCAATTAGGAGCTCTATAAACGACTCAACTTTGGAAAAATTTTTGGAAATTACGAAAACTATTGCAGAGTATAGAAGATTTCTGCATAATAAAAAACGACAATCCTTCTGTAAATTTCAGTTCCTAGCATCAGAGGTAGGATAAATAAGGTGTGTATGTTATTTGTGTATGTTCGTGTTTGACCGTCTTGTGTTTATTTTATCACCATGCCAAAAAGAAATGAAAGTATGCACGTCGTCGGTTTCGACATCTTCTAGTTCAACATGGTCAACACCGAAAACATCTAGTCGGGAACGCAGTAAGAATAAATCCAAGAGAAAAATAAAAGGAATAGCCTAAAATGAAAAAATCCTTAAGGAAAATTAGTAAGCGAATTTACCTCGAATTCGCTTCCTATAAGACAACTAAACAATTATCTATTTCCACAATAATACCAGAATTCAACCCCTTAAATCAAGATATTATTTGGCACTAGATAGACATCATTGAGCATAACGCGTTAATTTATTATTGCTTAGAGGACAATGTTATTTTGCAAGCAAATAGTAAACTGAGGAAAACTGCTTATATTTGGTACTGAAGTCTAGTGCCCAATGGTTAAATTTGCCTAATATTCACGACAAAAGTGGCGTGAAAACCTTTCTAAATACAAGTGAAAATTATGTTTTATATTTAAATTAAATGTAACTGATTTATTTATTATATTTTATTTTCATCGGAAAATCTATTTTACAATATCAATATAGTAAATAGAACAATAATTGTAAAAGCAACCATAAAATCACTGAAAACAATAGCAAACAAAATGTAGGTAAATAATCATTATAGTTACAAATGTAGAAATACGTGCAGAGAAAACACAACTTAATGGATAGGAAGTAGCCGGTACGAACGCTGTCTAAATGTTAATAGACCCAACCCAACGGGATCCAGCCGAACGGTGCTAAGAAACCATACCATACGATTTATCGGGCTATAAAAGCGATAGTTAGTGTTGTGGAACAGTGGAACGGAACTCTAAACATAGTACTATTCCTAGTGCTATGAATGAGCAGTATTGAAATTAATCTCACGAAGTACCTACGAAGCGCAGACAAAGCCATTAAGGAGCTTAAAAATAAACTGAACATCAGCACGTCCACGTTGTTCTCACTGACCCAACTCAACCATGTTAAAGTCTCTCATTACCGTAATATAATGAATTGAATAATTAGTAATTAGTATAAATCATATATATTAATGTGCGCCTTAAAAACCAACGCGCGCAAGAACCTACGATGAACACACTCTATTGCGTCGATGTGACACTGATAACATTGTTTAAGGAGGACAATGCTGATAATAAGGTGACCAAACCATAGATGCATATTCGAGACCCGAGCGATAACAGTTTAAATGGTTGAGCACTAAGATTACTTCCGTATCTACTTAAATAAAACTGGGTATTATCTCTAGATACTATCTAGAGATAAAACCCAGTTTTTTAAACCCAGCACGAATAATGTTATTACATTACCATGAGATTTAAAAGTTAACTGACTGTCGAGAATCACCAAGTCGCGGATCTCTGAAACCGGGTAGATGCTTATTTCAGAAATTCTGACAAGGAAATTGTTGCCATTGTTATTAGGACACCAACAGGTCCTGCCGGGATTGAAGAAAATGAAGAGTAGGTGAATTCGCCTCTAAGTAAAGAATAACAGGGGAACAAGTTAATATTACAGTATAGTACGGAGTTGTTTTAAAGAAGAAACAAATAGAGAAAAAAATAATATTAACCTTAAGTATCCTTACCACCAACAGAAGCCAGAGCTTGGTAGAATTTCTTAAAATGTTTGTGCCCTGAAATGTTCTTTATTTGTAATGCGCTTTTACTGAAATTTAGCGCTACAGGGAAAATCACCTACACCTGTATATTCCAAAAATATCTGAGATACCTATCTAATTACAGTTATTATTCCTCCGTTAATTTGTATTTAAATGAGGGGCTACACCAACACCTCCTAGGAGGTATTGGCTACACAAAGAGATGCATGCGGGTACTGGTACGGTCGTGCAATCGTATAATGTTCGCCAAGGTGGCATAAGCGCCCGGGTGTAGGCAAATTTCCGTTAAAAGTAGGTATAAAAAGTCTTCTGTCCCTGCATGAATTTGTGTACGCGTGTATATGTACACACATACTTGTTCGAATGTGTCGAGGCAAATGACACACAGGCACTATCAAAGCGGCGTCACGCGGGGTATACCAGTTCGATTTTTTTCGGCCTGCATGACGGCTAAAGTCATCCACATGATCGATCACTGCATGAACTTGTTTTGCACTCACGGCTCTGCTCAACATTTTGAAAAAATGCAGCGGGTGACAAAAATCGACCGTGAAAATGTTCATCGGTCGTCGCATGAACCTGTTTTGCACTGCACGCGCTCTCGATACTGCTCAACATTTTGGAACTAAATAAATAATCTAGCATGCGATATTGTTCGATTGTGGAGATGAAACTTGGCATGCGATTCTGTACAGCAAGTTTCTTGGTGATTAGCCGCACGACAAAAATCGATCTATGCAAATCCCGCATAATCGATGTAGATATACTTGTATACCACAAAGTGAATTTAACCAATATGGTTGTAAGATTCTACATTTTGACAACAAGTATATCATAAACCATAGTAATGAATTCCTGTATCTATCTTAGTGCAGATTATTTGATACTTTATTGGTGGGCTAGGTTTAGGCCTGCCGCTTTATGTTAGATTTTTCAATCCGATTGTCTAATACGATTATCAGATCCGAGCATCTGAAAATCAGAATATCGCTTTTATATTAAAACTCACGCACACATCCGACTCAACATTGGATCAGACGTCCGTGTCGGACGCAATAACTCAATATAGTGAGGACGTATTTTATTTTTCTTCTGTTCCTAATCTTAAAAAGTACCTAATTGCTAGTTGGTTCGTTATCGTTCATCTTATCAGGAACCTTCTTGTAGCATCACTGGACAAACTAACTGGAATATCACTACGTTATAAGCTACATAAAATCGGATATGTGTGATATCAACAGACAGTTTACAATCGGACAAAAAATCAGAAGTTGCGGCCGGCCTGCTTGTTCATATCGAACGTACAAGATCGCAACTTTTATAAGGCGACTGTAATATATATGTGCATAATTTTCATATTTTGGTTTTGGCTTAGTTTTTGTTGGTTGCGCTCCCGAAGCGAACGGAGGGTCAGACATGACGTTTTAAATATTTGAAGACAAAACGTAAATGTAAAGAGGCCAAGAGGGTATTCTAGCTAACATTTATATTATAGTTGCCTTATAGATGCGATCCTGTATGCAAAGATCTATACATTAGATCTTTGCTGTATTGTATGATAGCAAATGTTCATACATTCCTTGTATGTATCTTCGATGAATATGTGACCGGCCTTGGATATATGCGAAAGTTCTCCTAAAATTTACTAACGGAACGATAAGTAGTAGATCTCTAATATTCTTCTTCCTTTCTGGCCTAAACAAAACATAATAAAGCGTTTAGGTTCTTGCCAGGAAGTAAAATAATTAGAATTGGAATTACATATGATTTTGACGTTTAATTGTTATTGTCCTTGTTTGACGTTTCATTTCACATTTCAGTATTCAGTATCAGTAATTTGTCTCTATTGACGTTTCAGAACTTTGAATAAAGTCCGAGCACAAGGGGATATTTTGTGAGTCCAAGCAATACATTGGTCCAAGTCCAAGTGTTATTTTCTTTTTTCAGTATTTTAAGTACAAACCACAATTATACAAGGAGTTCGTATTCGTAGATTTTATATAGTATATAGGTAAGTGTAAATGTTATGACACATTTGTTTTACGAAATATCACATTTGTTTCATCCTTAGGATTTAGTTAAAAAGAAGCTCAATACCACGAACTTGTCTTTGTTAATACCTTGGTCTTGTAACATTAATAATCTGAATCATTCTATTTTTTAGACAAATCATTAACTCTAATGATTCGTCTAAAAAATAGATATCAGATGATGGTTAATGTTCCTACGGTATAATTCAATAATAATTATTCTGTACAATGACATGTTTTGGGTAACTTTCTATCCCCATAAACAAAAACAACACTTGGTCATGTATATTCATAATATTCAATTAACTCAGTTTTTCTTGATATTCTTTTATTTTGGCTTAAAAGGAGGCAAGGAATGCATGAACACCTCTTTGGGTGAAGGTAAATATTATAAACCCTCAAATTGTACGCTATTTTGATATTTTTTGGATGGATTATCATAAATTGAAACTTTTAAAATTAACCATATAGTAGATAAATATGAAGTCAATATTTTTAAATTTATTTAGGTTAGTTTTGTTTGGTTGCACCCCGGGACAAGCGAAGCGAGCAGAGGACCATGCGTGAAGTTAACAGTCCTCCTTTAAACCCCCACTCTCCCTTGATACATAATTTATTACTTCAAATTTCTCAAAAATAAACTTTCTAACTTGTTTATAATTTATTTATCCGTGTGTGTGTGTGTGTTTTGATATAGGAAAGCTCTTTTAGTCCATCGAGTATTCCTGTGATATGCCTCTGCACTCTTTCAATCATTTCAATGTCCTTTACAAAGTAAGGTTTCCAAATGGAGTGAGCATATTCCAGCTTTGGTCGTACATAAGTTTTATAAAATATAAAACCATTTCTTAGCTGTATGGATCATGGTAAAACATTATACAGGTATACAGGTAAACATATAGTTGATAGAAATTCTGTTCTCTATTAACTTGAAACATGAAAATCAAGACCCTAAAGATACTCTCAAAGAGGTGAATGCATTTTTTGTTGATCAATGTCTGGATTTAACTTCTAGAAATGAAAATTATGCAGTGTAGGTATAACATTCAAATGAACGTCAACTCATTGATTTTATTTCCCACTAATTTTAATGAAGTATACAATACAATCAGGTCACTTAAAAATACTAATTCTGTTGGTGCGGATGGAATACCTGTTAAACTTCTGATAACCTCTGAAATAACTCCAGCACTTGTATACATCATAAATTTAACCCTTGATACAGGACATTTTCCAGATAGGTTAAAAATAGCAGAAATAAGTGCTTTATACAAAAAAGGAGATAAGAGCATAATCTTCAATTATAGGCCAATCACATTGCTGTCAAATATCAGTAAAATATTTGAAATAGTTATTTACAGTTGATTGATGTGTTTTTTGATCATTTTAATATCACCATCACAAAATGGATTTAGAATAAATAAATCCACAATTACTGCTAAGTATCAAGCCCTATGTAAGATCATTAAGTCACAAAACGCACATCAGACTACATTTCTAATGTGCCTAGACCTGTCTAAGGCATTTGACAGCGTGGATTATTAAATTTTATTAAGAAAACTTGAATGTTATGGAGTAAGGGGATTGTCACTGCCATTGATCGAGTCTTATCTTCGAAATACAGAGGGTGCTGGAACAAGATAATAATGGAGAAATAATAAGATCAGAGATCATCACAGTAAAAAGAGGCGCTCTGTTCTGGGCCCCCTCCTGTATCTTATCTACGCCAACAACTTTTGTAGCGCGATTGACGAGAATGTAGTTCAGTTTCCGATGATACGTCACTAATTTTTAGTAACCACAGTGGTAAATCCTGATAGAAATATTTTCTCTACGCTGGAAACGTTAGAAGGCTGGTTTGCTGCAAATAATCTCTTACTTAACACAAATAAAACCCAGTTAATGAAATTTCACTATAGCATACTAACTAATCAGTTAATAATTGTAAATGGAAACAAACAGATTACTACTGTCAGCAGTGTGAAATTTCTGGGGATTGAAATTGATTCTCGGTTGGATTGGAGATGTCATGTTGATATACTTTCAAGCTGCATAGCACGCTACTGCTATATGTTAAGAGTGATTTCCAGCATGATAAATACCAGGTCAGCCTTAATTGCCTATCACTGAATAAGATATGGGATTGTCTTTTGGGCCAATTCCCCAGATATATTCCGTATCTTTATACTAGAGAAAAGATGCATAAAAAACATCTATCAACTACAAAATCATGAACCCTATAGAAATTATTTTATTGCCAACAATATACTTACTTTACCATGCATTTATATTTATGAATCTGTGATATTTATCAGTAATAATAGGAACCTCATTGGAAACTAGACAACATAGTCACCACACCAGAAATAAATCTGATCTAATTAGTGAGAAAATGAATTATACATACCTACAAAAAATGTTAAATACTCAATAATAAATATTTACAATAAAATACCAATCTCAGTTAAAAATAATCCAGTTAGAAAGTTGAAAAACATCCTGTATAACATTTTAATAGAAAAGGCCTACTATGACATTGGAGAATTCTATAATGACTCCCATTTCAGTACCACTTAAAATGTATATAATTATGTAATTTTACTGTTTTCCAATTTTAATATGTTTATTGTATTTAAGTGTATTTTATCTTTGCAATTACTTTATTTGTCGTATTTGTGTATTGTACTGTATTGTATCTATTTGACATGTTCTACACCTTAAGGGTATGTTCGTATTAAGAACCAACTAATAAAGATTATCTATCTATCTATCTTTAGATTGGTCCCTGAATGACCTTTGTATTAGGTAAATTGGCTTTTTCGTCATTACAGTGATGTGTAGCTCTCATTTTAAATCTGATGTGATGGTTATTTCCAAATCTTTTTGTTTAGTAACACGTTGCTGGTGCCTTTGGAAACCGATAGTCATACTTGGGATTGTTGTGGCAGATATGCAGAACCGTGCACTTTGAGTCATTCAATGGCATTTTCCATTTCAATGTCCACTCCTTGATGGAGATTAGATCCACCTGGAGATCAGCATGCCGCAATAGTGGGTTGCCATATATGTTGGTGCCATCTGAAAATTATGCATAGTTGGTCTTCGGTCCCTGATACAGATCACACAGTTACCCAAAGCAAGGCAGGATCCCCAAAACTGAACTCTGTGACACCCCACTGAGCACTTGGTTGTTCTTCTGAAAGTATTATACCCACCCTAACTTTAAAGGCTTGTCTAGAGAGGAAGGTACCAGCAGCCGCAAAAGATTTTCTCGGGGTCCAAAATGATCCAATTTGTAAAGTAGGTATTGTATTGGTATCTATCTCATCAAAAGCCTTTTCGAAGTGCAGAAAAATTATGTCAACTGACTCATTGTCATCATCTGCGCGAGTCCATTGATTCAGTCTGGTTGAAAGGTTTGTAAACGTGGTTTTTTAAGGTAAATCCATGCTGTTGCGTTGGGACGATATGCGTTTCCACGAAAAAGCTTGGCAATGATCTTCTCCATACATTTAACAGGGCGCTGTTCAAACTTACTGGTATAGTTGGCCCAGCCGTTGTTGACCCTCGAAACGCATGCAGTTGCATGCGTTTCGAGGGTCAACAACGGCTGGACGAACTATATGTAGTCTTTCTGTAATTTCTTATTACCCTTCTTATATATTGTGTGACCACAGCATTCTTTCCGAAACACACCAGTGCTGATAATATTGTTCATGAGTGCTGTCAAAGACTCCCTCAGGATATGCATAAAGTTTAGGCTGACCAGATGTACTCTTTTTAAGCGTATTATACTCTTTTTGAACATCAAATACTATATACTCTTTTTTTCTTGTCCGATATACTCTTTATTCAAAGAGCCTGAACTTTCGTCACAAAAAGTCGAATTTGTTAAAAAAATCAACCGCTGATAATCTGGTTCCTCGTTTGAAAATGCCTATACGCCACCTCGGCTTAACTTAACTGTAAGGAAATCAGAAAGGCCAAAAGGAACAACTTTAGAGCCTTCTGCGAAAACATCGCCTCTACTCCAGTTGCAGCGAGATTACACAAGGCCATGACAAAAGAGGGAAAAAGCTCGACAAAGGCCCTGAAAAAGCTAGGTGGCACCTACACGGAAGGAGAGAAGGAGAAAGCGCTTCTCCTTATGAGCCAACACTTCGCCGGTAGTCAACCAAGAAACCTAAGTGAAGAAGAAGCTAGCCGAAGGCGACCCACTAGGGATGACTGGATAATGGCAAAAACGGTACTCACTGCTGGGTGACTCGAACGGGCATTGAGTACATTTGAACCTCTCAAATCGCCAGGGGTGGCTGAAATCTTCCCAGTCCCTTCTACAAAGGGGAATAAGAGAAATTTTGCCACAACTTGTAGATATGACCAGAAGCAGTATGGCCATGGAATACTTACCAAAAGCAAGGAGAACGGCGAAAGTCACCTTCATCCCGAAGATAGGAAAGAATGATGGGACAGACCCCAAATCCTTCAGACCAATCAGTCTCACGTCATTCTTACTCGTGACGATGGAGAAGGCAGTAGACAATTACATCGGATCCACTACCTTAGAAACGCGGCCGTTGAATGCAAGCCAGCATGCATACAGAACGGGCAGGTCCACAACGACAAGAAACTCCAAATGGATTACTCTATGGGAACGCTTTCCAGAATTAAGGAAAACAAAGATGTTTCTAGGGCCCCTTCACCCATGAAGATCAAAACATCTTATAACACAGAGTAAGGACAATCTCCGCATCCTCACCGGCCACTGCCGGTTGAGAAGGCACTTGAAGAGTATAAAATTGAAAACGAGGATAGTTGCTGGTTCTGTGAGCAGGGGGAGGAAACCCCGGAACTCCTTCTCACGGAGTGCGAGGCGGTCGCGAACAGGATAATGGCCTGCTTCGGGTGCTGCATCTTCGAATAGGAAGAAGTTCCATCCATAGAACCATACTTGCAATGCCCTGAAGCTGAATGAGGTACTCTAATTGAGAATCACATCAACGGCAGCACCATGAAAGGGGGAGGGGGACACAATAGATCTGTACAGGTCGCAGTGTATTAACACCCCCCTAGATCATTCATTATTCATTCATTCATGACTGCTTAACTTTGGGAACAGCCGTTGTTAGAATTTTAGTGTGCCGTACACTGTGTGCGCTGTTTGTTTTTTTCTCTGTATTAATACTCAGCAATTCATATTTCCTGCGAAAGGAAAAAAAATAACGGTAATAATAATTGCTATTAACAGAGTTTGGTTTGGGCGTTTTTTTACGATTTTAACGACTTTTGGGTGAAAATTGGGCATGGCACCCCAAAAATTTTTTGCCTTCAGGAGGGGCCCTGTGTGGCATCTCTGTTTACGCCACCCAGGACATTACTTTGGTTATGACTTTGGGGTTTCTTGTATATACTCTTATGCCTCTAAACATTTCTGGTCAGCCTAATACAGTTTTTAAGAAATACAGATGGAATTCGATCGAGTCCAGGACTGGAACTAAGCTTGAGTGATTCTATATTGCTCTTCCCACTCTTCCAGTGTAAAAATAATAGTGTTGATTTTGATTTGTGATCTTGAGAAGTATTCAAATGGGAGTATTGGTCTTGTATTAATTGGGCTTCATTTCGTAAAAAAACTGAGATTGATGCCCAAAGCAGTCTGCAACATCCTGGTCAGTCCCGAGCCGGAGTAGGGTTGTTTCGTAGACAACACCGAAAAGTGTGTGTATTTTGTTCAGGTACTTCAGGTTACAATTTACGTAGGAACAAAACTGTGTGGTGTTAGTCATTGTTGATTGTGTTTGTATTTTCTTTTTGCTGTATCCATGCAAGTTTTGGCCTTAATGTTTTGAGGTTGATATAGATTTGGTGACTCTTGTCAGTACTGTTTTTCTGTGCCTATCTGTGCCTGTTCTTTTGATTTTCCTTAAGACCTCCACTTGCAGAACATCCTTCAATGTACGGATTTCATCTTCAATTCTTTCTTCTTTGTTCTGTTTATCTGATTCACTCCAAATAGCATTATATTTGTAGAGCGTCTTTCTCTTTCCATCATTTCCTCGAACGCTGATTCCACACTTTGTTCAGGGGATGATGACCGTGGCTTCTGCGATCTAATGCTTTCCACATTATCCTCTAACTTGACGGAATTTCCTTTCCGCGCCCCATCCTCTGTTTCAAGCAAGCAATACATAATACAATATATAGAGATATGAAGATATAAAGAGGAGAGAATCAAGTTACAGAAACCGCATATCACCATGCATGCACCCAACAGACCTCGAGATATGCTATCCGACAGAGACTTTTTGAATATAGATAAACTATCACTGTCTTTAACCACTTGTGGCAAGTTATTATTCATTTATACGTTTAAAGTATACATAATTCTTGGTTTTCTTATAATTAGTTCTCCTAATATATACATTATTTCGATTGGGCTTAATTTAATTAGTATTTAATTGTTAAAAGTAACATTCGTTCTGAGATAAACTGGAAGTAGCTATTGTAATTTTTTTTTATATAAAAACCATTGGCAGTCTGGGTGTTCCATTGAGCTTCCTGACAACCCAAACACTCCAGCATCAAACAAACAGGAATCAGAATAATTCTCATTCGCCTATTTTGCAGTCTCTTAAGTGAGCTATTACAGCTGTTATCCATATAGTAAAGCCAGCTCAGGCAATTAGTGAAATGAGTGTACTATGGCATCCTTGTATTAATTGACAAGTGTCATGTCACTGTAAAAAGTTTTTTGAGAGCTTATTCTTCAGGTATATAAAGTGACCTTTAAATTCTAAGGCATGGTCAACAAGTACTTAATTCTAGGTACTTAATTTCCATTACAGGATCAATTCGTGAGTTGTAAATATTTATAATAAATAATATTATGTATATGATAAAGCACTCCAATAAAATCGAGAAAACAAATAAACATTAATAAAATAAAATAAACCAGCTACCTAAACAAATCACCCAGACAATCCACTAACACTAACCTAAGATCTATATCAATAAAATAGAATGTACACTAATTTACATTAAGTGGTTCAGTATTGGCAAAACACTCAGGCACTGTGTAATTGTGTAATAGGCTCCATCTATATAAGGTGTCTCCTGACTGTTTGCCGAAGCAAGGCAAGTGAGCCTGGCATAAGTGGCAAAAGATTTAAAGATTAATAATCTGTCTCATTAAGTTTAACACAATAATAAACCATTTCTCAAAAAAAAAAAATTATGTTAAATTTGCTCATGACATGAAGTTTTTTTATTATTGCGCCAACGGTAAATTATTTTTGGGGATCAGATTTTTCTTATTACGTCAAATCTGCGATTTGTCATTATTTCTCTTTCAATACACGATAACTATTGAAAAAATTAAACAATTTTGATACAATTTTCTGGACACTATTGGAATTAACGAAAGTCGGAAAATGACCAGTTTATTTTTTGGGCCTGTTATATATTTTAAAAAAAGGGGCTCACTTTGGGTCGTTCTAGCCCCGAAAAATTCGTGAGGATCAAAAAAATAAAGACCACAGTTTGATAAGGCATTTCTAGGAGAAAAACTCTAAATCTACTTTAAGTGTACGTGTCAGTCAAATAATAGCAATTTTCAAGAAATCAATCTCAGGTTCGTAAACCTCGTAATCTCTGCTGTAAAAGAGTCCTGTAACAATTTTCTGTACGAGATTGGGAAATCCGAGAAAATTGAGGTTAAGTTGAAACATGCAGAAAACGCAAAAAAAATCCAAAGTTTTCAAATATTTCGGCAATTTTACGAGTCTGAATAGATAGCTTTGCTTTAAATTAGAGATGTAACGGACCTCTGTTTCCGCTTCTGCAACTGCGGGGTTCCATATATTTCAACTTTCGCCTCCGCTTCTGCTTCCGCAAATTTACAACGGAAGTCTAACTGAGCTTTCTGATGAATTGAATTCGGACGTAATGTTTGATGATCTGGCTACAAACTATCTATATACAAGTGCTACGTATTTAGATCCGCGATATAAGGTAAAATTATGAAAGACCAAGTTGAGTCTGAAATTATTAGTTTAGTCACCGAATTCGAATCACAAGCATTCCTTCCAGTCCCAAGAAGAGAAGGAAAGTAAATGAAAAAGAGCAACATTCAGTAAGTGCAAGTAATGACACAGGCGTAAACGTAAATACATCGTTTGGTTTGTTATAATCTATGTTAAACTCAGACGACGATGACGTCGACACCACGACGAATAGCGACAAAGATATACAACTTGCAGTCTTAATAAATCAAAATTACAAGAGTACCTTAAAGACAGAAAATTACCTCTAAAAGAAGATCCTATAAATCAAATCAAATAATACTTTATTCTCATGAAATAAGTATTTCAGCGACAAAGCTTGCTATCCTAATGTACAACATAATAAAATAGTAAGTATACTCTACCCGAAAATACAAAGTACGGAGTAAAACAATCACAAAAAGTATAAAAAACAAGTACGATATACACATTTACACCATATACTAAATAGCAAAAAAAAAAACTAAAAGGACAAACTAGTGTGCAACTAGAGTATGCTGTCAGTATATAAAGATTATGTGTCATATGCATACACAAAAAACCACAATAAAATAACGGTTCATCATAATAATGATTTTATCCTGTCAGGTAAAATATTAAAAATCTTTCTGCCTTCATAAAATATTGACTTCTTTGTTAATTCAGATTTTGGTATTGGCAGGGGTACATGCAACGTCTGCGATTCACCACGAATGTTACAGTAATTTTTAAAAATTGTAAAAGATGTCATAGTTAAAATTTGGAGAGCTCGAAAGTGCGGTCTGCAAGGTTCCCTTTGATGAACATTTGCAATGAAGCGAACCGCCTTCTTTTGTAAAACAATTATTAGACTCAGCAAGCACTTGGTAGTTGCCCCCCAGAATGCAATACCATACCTAAGACGAGACTCAAATAATGCAAAATAGACTGTTCGAGCAATTGTTGGGCCAAGTTCTGCTCTTACGGTACGAATGGCAAAACACGCAGATGACAGTTTTTTACTCAGGCTCATTATATGACTCTCGAATTTAAGTTCGCCATCAAAGAAAATTCCCAGAACCTTTGTTGAAGTATTTCCTTGAAGAGGTTCCGTGGCCAAATTCAACCCCTGCATGTCACATTTAAAGCCTATGATGTTTGTTTTTGCAACATTAAAAGTAAGCAGATTGGCATCACACCATTCTTTTATTTCAATAAGGTCCTCAGATATTTGTTGCCTTAAACTTTGGGCATCCCTGCTGTGCCATAGAACAGAAGTGTCATCAGCAAATAGGGTGAATGTTCCAGATATGTCATTAACATAAATCAAAAATAATAAGGGTCCCAAGACCGACCCCTGAGGAACTCCACACCTAATCTGCAACGATGATGACCTTGCGCCGCCACTACGAACCACCTGAGTACGGCCCTCAAGGTATGAACAAAACCAACCAAGAGTCGATCCCCTAAAACCATATCGCTGGAGCTTCCGCAACAGTATTCTGTGATCCACGCAGTCAAAAGCCTTGAACAAATCACAGAACACTGCCGCAGTGGCCTCACCACCATTAAGTCCAAGATACACTCTCTCCAAGAAACTGAAGATGGCGTCAAGAGTACCCTTTGCCTTCTGAAAACCAAACTGATCACATGTTATTATATTATGTGCTAGTAAATAATTCCATACTCTTTTCTTGACAATTTTTTCGATAACCTTAGAGAGACTAGGCAACAAGGAGATAGGTCTGAAGCTAGATGGCTCATTCAGATCACCTCCCTTATGAAGAGGAATCACAACAGATGACTTTAAACAAGAGGGGAAAAGCCCCTTAATGACCTCCGACAGAACACTCAGTGCACTGAAGGGTAACTTCATTAATACCTCGGACGAAATGTCGTCATCCCCAAAGGATTTTTTATTCTTTATTTCAAGGAGGGCATCCTTTATTTCTTGAGGATTTGTAGGAAAAAAGCAAAAGGAACCAGGTATATTAACATCCTTCAAGTAATCAAGGGGATCAGTAGAAGACGCAATTCTACTAGTTAAGTTGCCTGCAATGTTACAATAATACTCATTAAAAGTATCGGGATCTACACTAATATCATCATCAGTATGTTTGCGTTTATTACGAAATTCATTAACCATTGCCCAGCTATCATTTTGAATATTCGTAGAATATGTAAGTTTCCTTTCGTAGTATAGGTTTTTTGCAGTACTTAGAAGCCTGCGATAAGTGTTACGATATCTGTTGCAATATGCAGTGAACCTGGGGTCCCTACAAAACTTTCTAATGTAGGTCAAGGACCGTAAATTTGCCGCCGAGACTCTTAGACCCTTTGTAAGCCAAGAATTACGCTTTTTAGATCTAATTTTAATCCATTTAAGAGGAAATGCTCTGTTAAACTGTGCAAGCAAAAGAGAATGAAGCAAAGCAATAGGTTCATCCGACAGGTGTATAGAACCCCAATTTACACTCTGACAAAAATGTTGAAAGTCCAGAAAAGCAGCTTCATTAAATATACGTCCATGCCTACCCTTCCTGCTTGACTCAAAACGATTAAAAATTAAACTAAAATTAACGGCTTCATGATCAGATATTCCAGAGTTCATCACTGAACAATAGGGGCTATCACAGTTTGAACACATATAGTCAATCGTCGTGGCGGTTGAATTACAAAAGCGGCTGGGAGACTGTACATGCATCTGCAAGCCGTAAGCTGTCAATAGATTTATAAGATGAATAGTGCTTGCTGAATCCCTGTCACTATAGTCAATATTGATGTCTCCCGCCTACACCAATTTAGAATTTGGGGGAACATCGCACAATAAAGAATCTAGTTTATTTAAAAATTCATACACATTACCTGCAGGTGAACGATATGCACATAAAACATAAAAATTATATTGTTTGCAAAAGCATAATGAAAATTCAAAGGTTTTTTTCCGTAAGTAAATTATTATATTTATCAATTTTTTGGAAACTGTAACTTCCTTTGGATAAAATAAGAGTACCGCCATGATTCTTCTCTACAAAATAAGCGTTTACAACCCTTTGCTATTTTTGACACAGGGGATGCAGTTATAAAAAAGAATCACTACACTTATGGTGAGTCCTCATGTGCGTAACATTACGCCAGCGTAACGGCGTTCTGCGATCTGATTGGTTATAGCAGGGCACGTGATATGCGCGGCGCCATGTTTTTTGCGCTGTCAAAATTACGCTGAAGATACGCGGAAAAGTTGGATTTTTTTCAACTTTTCAGCGTAAAAGCTGACAGCGGCTGTCATTTTCAGGATTCGGGTTTGTTTTGCCTGATCTGATTTATTTAAATATATGACATATTCATCTGATGCTGCATTACATAAGTGTTTTAGTTGATTAATTTGTACTAGTTTTTGTTGCCTTCTCATCAATAAGGGAACTACGGACGGGATAAATAATTATTAATATAACTAGGTATTTATCCTTTCATGTTCTTCTAATTTTTTGTACATTACGTAAAGCTTGTTAATTTGTTGTCGATATGCATTTTTATCGGCAAGAGAACATCTAAGTTTAGCAAACTAATGTGCCTATTGTATAGAGAAGTAATTCACTATCCATATTTGTCATTTCATTGTTATTGTTACTTTTTGGTTTGGTTATGTTTATCATATGTTGACACGTTGACAAATGACTCCAAAACGCTTACGCTTACATTCTTACATTAGGACGTTACGTTAAAACGCGCGTAAACTACGTTACGCCGACGATACGCACATGAGGACCCACCATTACCTGAACCTACATCATTCTCCTGGCCTGCCACGTTGCCAACCTGTACATCCTGCGAAGCATGCGCCACATGAGCGAGGCTGAGTTGCCTCCATCAGAATGCACAGGATCACAATAACTATGAACTGCATTGAGCCCGTCCTCAAATTCATTAATATCTAAATTTAGTTGAGTCGGTTTTATAAAAATCAAATTTTTTTGTTTACCAAAGTTGTAGTAGTCTAGGATGCAACATAACAATTTGAAAGATAGCGCCCTAGTTCTCATTTTTAATCCACTTGCCAAATTACTATAAAAAAAGTACTAGATTTTCAGAAGTAGAATTGATTCTGAGAAAAAAGTTGTAAATTCTATTGTTAAATCTGTAGTTTGTATTAGGACATTCCTCAATGATATTTTGTATGACTTTACAAGTCGGAATTTTATCGTTACAAAAATCATTTGATCCACCCATTATCACTACGTAATCCTTAGATGTAAAATTTTGTACCTGCGACCGCAAGTTACAAACAATATTGTCTAGACTAGCACCTGGCTTAAAAAAATGTTCAATCTTAAAATTTACTGTAGAGTATTTAGAAAAGCAAAAATTCAGAGTAGTGTTCAAATTTCTTCCATGGTCATCAGACAACACTAAAACTCTACTCACAGGCTGACCACTAGGCAGAGTGGGTTGAATTATTTTCTTTTCATCGTTGTCAGGAACAGTGGATTAATCAACCTGAACCGATTTGTCCACTTTTTCAAAATTACTGATGATAGTTCACAATTCTTCACCCAATGTTGGGATCTTGACGTTCATGCTCCGTTCTATAACGTGGTGCAAACTGAATGCCAGTAAATATACTTTACTCGTGCCGATTGCCCGTCAGTTTTTATCTGCCCTCCGAGCAGTGTTAAGGTGAGCAACTGTTTAGTGGATGAGGAACACAGAATCAGACTAAAAGGCGAAAAAGCTGCAAAATTACGTTTTGTTTAATATAACTTACCTCTATTAAATTTTGATTATTCAAATTAAAAAATAAAAGATATAGATAAATATTAGGTATATTTATATATTACATAATATTATGAAATATACTATGATTTTGTATTATGTATGTAACTATACTAACTATAGATATGTTCTATATTGTTGTGGAGGATTCATGTTTTATCTTACAAATATTTGGTTTTCTCTCCAATTAGAGCCGCTTGCTCTGGCTCCAGGGTGTGAACAGCACAAGTGCTAGTTAAGTGACCTAACGAAGCTGAAAAAATCAACGGAAACAGGGAGAATACTCAACGTTTCGAGGGATAAATCTGCCCCCGTTGTCAAGAACGAGAAATCTAAAAATGAAAATGGTTAGTATATACAATAAAACAGTAAAAAGCTCTTGCAGATTGTCAAGCTTTGAACTGACTTTGACAAGATGGCAATTATAATTGTCATCACTATTGTTATTACTTCAGTTTGATCTTGGAGCTTAAAGGCTACGTGTGATAAAGCCTCCTCCATTTTAGAGCATACCCTAGTTTACGAACGCACACAGCCAATCAGAATCGAAACGGTTCTTTACTATTTGGGAATTTCTAATATTTCACTTCACGCATGGCCATCTGCTCGCTACGGGGGAGCAACCAAAAAAAACTAACCCAAAGCATGCCGAAAATGAAGAAAAAAACTTTTTACAAACATTACCGTAAAAAAAATAAAAAAAAACACCGACGGGAATCGAACCCGGGCCGCCGTATCACAGGCACAGCATCTGCACCACCAGAGCAGTTGAAAGCATCGTAAAGACATGGATAAACTAGCATTTCAATTTGGCCACGCCTTCAGCGATTCTGATTGGCTCTGTGCCGTTCGTAAATTAGACAAGACGATACGCATCCTGTTAGCCTTGCCGATATGGCAGCGATTACGCATGGACATCCGCTGGCTTCGCTCGCCACGGCGGCGCAACCAACAAAACTAATCCAAGACAAATTAGGGTAACTTCACTTTAGCAGAGACTTTAGTACTCATTTGAGTGTCTTCGAACCAACACGTTCGGACTATCCTCAGCATCATATAAAGTGATACCCTGAGACATCTTCGTTTTGCCGACTTCCATTTCAAAATATTTTAGTCTTAATTATCTGGGTAGAGTAGAATCATAAACCTAACTACTCCGAAAGTAGTTAGGTTTATGGTAGAATACAATTAACACACTAGAGCAGAATGCTTCAGAGAGAAATCGTTCCTTCGAGTCAGCCCGAATTGCAGAGCTTATCCCAGAACAAACCTTAGATATAATTCTGCGACAAATCTCACAATTACTTATATCCGAAAAATTCGACTTTACTCTCCGTTTGAATACATCCATGACCGCACTTAAAGCAAGTGATTTTTGAGTATCTATCCTGATCATTTATATAAAGTATTTTTCTTCCTCATCGTCAGTTTACTCGTCAATATCTAATGAAGGAGGTGGAAGAAGGACCATAATTTAATATTTTTGTTTGAAATAAAAATAAATGTTTGTTGTTTTTATCGTAGAATTTAGGTTTTTTGTACGATAGAAAAGGGCAGATATATTTTGAGTCAGATATCAAAGTAATGCAGACAAAAAAATCTACAAAAACTGAACATATAAAGACATTTAGGAATATAAATTACAGCATGTGGCGTACCTGTAGTGCCTTAGGTATACTAGAAATGAAGAAACAGAAAAATACTGATTTCAATAAAAGTAACTCCTATGCGATGTTCTAAAACGGAGTTTTATCCACAATACCGAAACAGAATTGTGGATAAAACTCTGTTTTAGTGCATTTTACCAAAGGTTCCAAACCCCAACATACTACTCCCTGGTTAGGAAATACAGTCGTCTTTACAAAACGTATCTGTACTAATTTCCTTTATGAGTCATTGGTAAGATTATTCCATAACAAGATTGATGAGTTGTGGCATGGTCCTGGCACCTTCAAAAATGATCTGCAAGAGTTTTTCAGATCTATTTTGATCAACATCTTTTTTGTGATCTAAGAATCAATCAGATTTCCACTATCTCCTCCCCAAAATTGTATTTCATAGCACATCCTAGAATGAAAATATCCATAGTAATCCGTTCTAAACACACTTATTTTGTTGACACTAAGTTTCCGTCAAAGTAGTTAATTTATACAGCTGAGATGTTAGAATTGAAAAAAGAACTGCTTTAAAATACCAAAAAAATTATCATAATTTCTGTTTTAGGTTATTAGCATGAAACTATTGTGTTATTTTTTCTTAAATTACATTATCTGCTCTAGCCTTTGACTTGTTTAGGTTCCCGTCGTTTACAATGCACGTTGAAACATGGTTCAGGACCAGGAGGTTATTACAAAAATGTTTAGAAATAGTGATCCCAGAATTGAGCCTTGTGTAACCCCGTAACTGACCTCTTTGACTTGCCCGTAGAGACACGCTCTGTAGTCATACCCTGTCGTATGTGTACACACAAACTGATTTTTCCTACGGAAGTATGACTTAAACCACTAGAATATCCCTCCCCCTTTATACCCCTTACCCCACAAGACTACAATTTCTACAGCTAAAGATCATGCCTCACTATGTCAACTGATTTGGACAAATCACATACTATTAAAGCAGAAATTTTTCGCATTACGTCTACAATATATTTTATTCGGAATGCTATATTATACTCTCCGTTGATAACCTCATTCTAAAACTATGATGCAATGAGTTAAATATATTATTTTCACTGCCTTTTCTACTATTTTTGCAATAGTGTTTGAAGATAGGGATAACCTTCGAGCATTTTAGTTAATCTGGAAAATTTTCTTCATAAAATGAGAGATTTGTCATATTACTGATAATTAGAGCGCAAATATATTTATTGAGTTTATAACATTTTACATGATGTGTAAACTTATTTATTAATTTCGTTACCCAATCAATCGATTAAAATGAGTTACAAGCACTATAAGAATCCACGATAGAAGTGAATAAAATAAATACCTTTCAGTGTGCGCACACAATTTAAGTTTGTCCTCAAAAATTTGTAGGGCAATTTTCAGATAAAAAATCTCATGCCTGTCACGAAACAATCATTTTTATTAAAATCGGTTAGTTTTTCAAAGTTTAAAAAGACTGAATTAAATTCTGATCCAGATTTCATGATGCACCCAGTATGAATGTTTTTGACTTTTGACTGATTTCCAAGTAAAAGTTGAAATCCTTCCAGTCTGAGCAGATAAAATTAATTTCCAATTATTCGATTAAAATGAGTTACAAGCACTGTAAGAATCCACGAGAGAAGTCGATAAAATAAATACATTTCAGTGTGAATACAGAATTTCAGTTTGGTATCTAAAAACTTCTAGGTCTCAAATTCCAAATAAAAAATAATTCGTGCCTATCAAGACACAATAATTTGTATTAAACTTCTTAGTTAGTTGTTCAAAGTTTTAGATTTAGATGACTGAATTAAATTTCGCTCCAGATTTCATGGTGCACTCAGTTGTTGACTGATTTCCAAGTAACATTTGAAGCAATCCTTCCAGTCTGATCAGATAGAATTAATATTCTAATTTTTGTTATTGCGTTTGATCAATTTTATAAATAGATTGAGCAAACTGTGTGGTGTCAACTGGTCTCTGATCGTTCATTTGTGGTGTTTGAATATGTTTAGATTTGGGTGATTCCAAAGGTAAGTGACCTAAATTTATTCTTTCTTGAAGAAAGAAAAATCAATTTAAATTGGCATTTTTGAGATCGGTTAGAAGCATTTCATATTTTCTGCTCACTGTTTCAATTGTTAATTTCAACTAAAAGTTCTGGGTTCTAGACTCACAATTAAAAATATTAAATAATAAACAAAAATCTATTCCTAAACGGCAATTAATTCATGTATTTCTATTAATACATTTCATTTTATCAATAAGGCTGCCTGCCAGCTGGAAGCAATCAATTATTGTAGCCCTCCAGTGGCGTAACTTAGGGTATGCAAAGGTATACAGTGCATACGGACCCAAGATCTTGGTGGCTCCCGACAGTGGGCTTTCCCAATATGACACACGTAATAAATGGTAAACCTAAATAAAACATATTTTGGTTAGTTAGTGTTTGTCCGCCGCTTGAGATATAAATATGTATGCATGAAGCGCGTATGGATGTATTATGTAAATATGCTTGTATTTATGGATATATATTTTTGTTACTCTTTGTCCCCTCAAAACCATACCAAAGAGACGTGAAATGGAGTTTTTCTCACGTTATTCTCCATGTCTTCCTCAGCTCATGTGGCCTGGGCTAGTTAGGGGCTACCCCCAATGTGCATTGTGCATACATAGGATAGACCTGTGATGAGAATTAGTGCATTTTATAAAGTTATAACAGGCCAATAAAAATGATGATAGAACATATTTTGATGCAACACGTATGTAGTTAGTAAATATTATATAAAAAATTAAAATATTTGGCATGTAATTCACATTACACACATTTACATCGTTCACTAGTATTAGTAGTATGTATCATTGTTTATAAATAATAAATTATTTATTAATTCATTTTATTAGTAAGCTCTCCATTGAAAGGAATACGAAAAACATAGTATTACACTTATTAATCTAGAAAATGACAAAACTTAAAAATAATATATCAATATTTAATTACGTTTAGATCATAAAAACGTCACGATAATCAACGAATAGAGAAGTAACTCAAAAATATAAATGGATTATACTGTTCTTCAAACTATATACTAAAATAAATATTTTTTTGTTTACATTTGCATTAACATTAACGTATTTTTTGATTAAATGATCAAGGTAACTTACTAATGTTAAGTATGTCAAATAGATAATACAAATACTTGGCCACTAAAAATAAGCTAAACATATTTCGGTAAATCACACAAGAATGTGGCTAAAATCGATGTGTACCTATATGAGTAATAATTTAGAAATGTATCCTTTGTTGTAGGGTTCTTAAAATAAATGCCATGATTGAATTATAACCAATATACAAAGTACTTATGTCAATCAGCGAAGTAGTAAGTTACAATAATTAAGATGAGATCCACGACCAAAAATCCATTGCTAAAAGTTGTAATATTGGGTGATGGTGGAGTAGGCAAAAGTTGTCTGATGAACAGATTTGTTTCAAATCAGTTTGATGAACATTCTTTCCACACTATTGGAGTGGAATTTTTGAACAAGGATTTAGATATTGATGGACAGACATATACTTTACAAGTAAGTGTTTCAAGTACTTGTGTCATTAATTTTAAAAATAAGCTTTTCGAATTTTACAATAATAAAGAATAAATTGTTTGCGCTTTTTTAGTGAAAATAACTTGAATATGGCTAATTTTCACAATATTTTTCCAGCAAGCACATAATTTTTTCCAATCTTCAAATATTATTTTTTGCTATTTAATAGTTAATAATATTGAGTGATAAAAAGTTATGTTTTCTGACGTTGAAAGACAAAAAATTCTGAAAACTATTTAGTGTACATTAGTATAGCATAACTTTCACCGCTTGACTTGCCACCCCTGAAGAGCCATCACTGCCCTCCTTAAATAAAGGATTGACTGGTTATTTTCGGAAAAGATGGATAACTACCAGTTTCTGAAGATTATTTGACCATGTCATCCCGACCAGAAGCTATTATTTTTTATGTCAGGGACAGAGATTATGAAGATATGACAACGGTTTAATTGATTTTCAGGTGACTATCAGAGAGTTTTTGGGTAAATATATAATAAAAAAAAATTAGGCGGTCAACCATCTGAGCTAAGCTGCCGATGGAAATATGTGCTTCAAAAATGCATATAGGTCATAGTCCGACATAATACATTTTATTGTAAGATTTAATTATAATTTGGTAGTTAGGTAGATTATTATTCGAATTAATATATCATAGAGATTGACAAGATCTACAGGGGCGTGGCTTATATCTTTTTTTACTGACTCAAGCCGACTTTACTCGAATGAGCGTTAAAGAGCCGAACGTAGTCAGTGTTAATATCTGACGGCTCATCTTATTCACTATCTAGGAAAAATGTACTGAATGCGCCTAAAGAAGTTTTCACTTCAAAAGGTGTTGAGTTGTGGAGTTGTTTAGTATTCCCTTCGCAGATCATGTGCTATGGATTTCTAGTTGCTTGTTGGCCATTATTGTTTAATAATTGTATTTCGATAATAACCTAGTAACGTTGATAATAAGAACAGTGCTGTGAATATTTCAATGACAGACAACCACGTCTTAAATGTCTTTACTTTGTACTTGCAAATAACCGAGGCTGATTTGTTGTATACAAAAAAATATGTGTTGATATATAACATGTAAAATATGTATGTAAGAATGAGGAGCTTTATTATCCTAGTAATCTAGTTGATAATTAAATATTAAATCTCCAACACACCAACTAAAATTTAAAGACGCATGAGGCGGTAGTTCACATGTAAATATTTCGATTCTATCTAAAATAAATAGATTGCAATTTGAGTTAAGAATCTATAAACGTATACAATAAAGAAATTTAAATCTAAGAAATACGCCAGTTTCTTTTCTTACATAAAGAACTCTACTTGTCTAGCGCTAGGCCGACATAGATCTAATCGTGACCGGAGCATCTGATAAAAGTTGTTTGATGATGTCCAAGAAATATACCTATATCTTACCCACACGCAAACCAGCTGAGATTGGATATCCCATGGGGATGAGTGTTGCGATTCAACTATTGCTAATCGGTATGTG